>OZ012685.1:63788057-63805557 GCA_963942565.1 Maea johnstoni | reverse complement strand
ATACATACATACATAAATGATACATACATAAAAACACATACATACATACATACATACATACATACATACATACATAAATACACACATACACACACAAACACATATATAAATATATATATATATATATATATATATGTATGTATGTATGTATGTATGTATGTATGTATGTATGTATGTATGTATGTATGTATGTATGTATGTATATATATATATATATATATATATATATATATTATAAATATATATATATATATATATATATATATATATATATATATATATATATATATATATATACATGTATATATATATATATAATCAGATTTTGAGCACTTTGACCAACCGTCAGGCAACATGTGTTTCCCTATCCTTTGTCTCTTGTGTTGGCGAATTGTGGCGAGGCTCTAGCGACCTTAATATCTTAACCTTAACCATCTAATTAATGATGCGTAATAGCTCAGGTTGAAAACGCTCAGATTATTCCTAAATAAATGAACATAGGACTTAGGATTTGATTTGAATTTTCCTATTTAGTCTATGTTGTTATGTCAACAATTAGACGACATGCATGTTTTAATGATATATCAAAAGATATATAGCATATATACATATATACAATTTGAAATCGCAGACATGTAATTGTGTTTATCATGTTACAATGGCACCATTAAATCTCGATAAGAAATAATCAGCTAAAATATATAAGAAAAACCTCCAGGACTCCAGATTTTGCTCCAACTCTCTGATCTTTGCATTATCATATTGCAATTAAAGACTGTATGATTATTAAAAGATTTATATAGAATATGTTCTATGAAACAATTTAATGAAAAGTGTCCATTTAAATTATGAATATTTCACCCTTTTGGCTGCATACGTAGAGGGAAAGACTTTCTCACCGAAGAAATGTAATCAACATATTTGATAACTGTCTAGACTAATATTGGATACATGAAAAAACGTAGATGTATAAATGTTCTCATGATGAGAACCACTTATCTCAAAGAAGTTGTAATTGTGATCGGGTAATAATGAAATTTCTGTAGTGTAGAGGAATATCAATGCAGAGGGAACATAAGTGAATCCATTGACTTGACAAGCCAACTTCTAGCCCTTATTTTCTTACCGCTAGGCTTCCAATTATGGCAAATTTCAAATTAATCTGTGTTAACAAGTGGGGTAACCATGGCATATTAGCCTCTACGGGGCTATCAAAGTACAAGTGTAACTTCTTTAACTATGCAAATACCTTCATTTTCCTTGAATCTTGTTTTTTGTAAACACAAGTTTACATTAATAGTTATAGAAGAGTATTTTGGAATTTCTGTTTTACAATACACATAACTATGTAAACTATCTAGGCATGCCCTTTGCACATTTATTCCAAGATATGCGAAGAAAGATCAAATCGTTAGGGGAGTACCAAGATGGCAAGAGAGAACAAAGAGTAAGAGATTGATAGACAAGATGCCGGGAACTGAGGCAAGATTTCAAAAACTGAGCCACGATTCTGATAATGAAAAGTAAAACAAATATGAGTCCAGGTAGATAACACAGGTGACATCATCACAAATTAGAAAGTTGCTAATGTGCTTGACTTTTCCCTTGACCATAGACATCATGAAATCGTGATTTTGAATCTAGCAAAAGCATTCCTGTGCAAAAGCATTCCTGTGCTAGATTAACAATGATTGAAACTGTATTTAAAAGGATCATGGTTAGTTGTGTATGTGGCCCTCCATCTTGTTGATCATCATTATTTTGAAATTTTAAACTACAACCTGATGTTCTTGGCACTAATAAAATGTCATTAATTCCTGCACCAGCCGACCGGAAATCTGCCGGTGCCTAGTGGTATAAACATCCATGGATAGCATGTCAGTTATAGGCCAAGCACATCAATGACCCAAGTAGCTTGGAAATCAAAGCTAGATTCATTTGTGAGGTCATCCATGCATCCATGCCCAGAAAACCGGGTGGCAATCAGGTGAGCGGTTGTGTATTATGTCCAGGCTGCCCACACATATAGTGCAGGAATTAAATGCCAGCACTGAATATACCTCTCTTGGGTACTAGAATTTCTTTATGATTTTAGCTTAGTCCTTGCAATATGGATGACCACTCCTGAGAGCCAGCCTCTAAGAACTTGGAATCCATAGTTAAGCAGAGACACGAGGTCAATTGGTAAATATCTATAAATGTTTGTACAAGGTGTTACTTTGAATTTACACAGCGCTATCTAAATATTCAGTGCTGTATTGTAGAATAATACAGTATAACATTACTTTTCTTGCACATGACTATTTTAAACTGAATTATTTTGTAAAATATACGAACAAAGTGAAAAAGGAAACCGCTATCAATCCTACACCAATAGAAAACATGTTTGTCGTTTCTGTTTTTCAGTATTGGTATGAAGAATGGATCAAACATATGATTATAATTGTGCAGTCAAAACTGTACAATTTAGAATTCTTTGAAAACAACTGATACTCATATAGTAGTATTAAATGATCACAATTTGTCTGAGGTAAAGCAAACACTTGTCTTCCTGCTACCATTGTATCAAATATATAAATAAGTTCTGATCTCCAACAGTTGCTGTACTATTGTCATCATTTCAAGCAAAACCTTTGTGTATTAAAAAGTAATCAATTTGTTATCTATGTTTGCAGAGCCAAAGCAAAGTGATACGCAACTCCTCTGATTAGGGAGAAAGCAACACCAAAAGTACTTTTGGGCACCCAATGGTACCTTAACTGGCTACCAAACAGATATGATATAGCATATAATATCACATAGCACTGATATGCGCATTCACACACACAACTAATGTCTACTAATGACTAGAGGGGCTATATATTTCTACAAAACACACGTACATCCTCTCATGATCGTAAATAATAGATGCAACATGAATATATAATAACTTAAAAAAGGGCTCTGTTACATACTTATGGACTTTACAATTCGACCAAATGGCAATATGCGTATACTGTAAAAGGTGTCGTTGAATTGATAGGGAGAATCCAAAGAGGTCTTAAGCAAAATGAGGGCTTTTCCCGAATATTCTTTTTTTTAATGTGAATAGGAGATTTCACTCATATTGTTGACAATACATATATAGATGGGTTCTATGTGTCCGATTTGATTTTGCACAGATTGTTATCTTACGCAGTCAATCTTCCTCATTCAATTTGATAGAATATATATATATATATATATATATATATATATATATATATATATATATATATATATATATATATATATATATATATTTATATATATATATATATATATATATATATATATATATACATATATATATATATATATATATATATATATATATATATATATATATATATATATATATATATATATATATATATACGTATATATATATATATATATATATATATATATATATATATATATATATATATACGTATATATATATATATATATATATATATATATATATATATATATATATAGAGAGAGAGAGAGAGAGAGAGAGAGAGAGAGAGAGAGAGAGAGAGAGAGGTCTATGGTGTAATTGATTGCTCATATAGTAGTATAACAGTTTCAGCAAACACTTGCTGCTACCATCATACACCATGATGGCTTGATCTGCATCAGTTGCTTCACTATTGCCAAATGTCAGCTGAGTCTTCTGTTTTCTACCGAATGTTATCAATGCAACATCTATGTAAGCAGAGCCCCTGCAAAATAGAGAATTACTCCTCTGGAAAGAGTGAGAGTAATTAACCAAGTTTAAATTCTTACAAAAATACTGAATGCATTACTACAGCTATGTATTCTGCTTTAACAATCATTTGTTCAAATCTTTGTTCTTTGCAATTGAAAGTGTAAGCATTACACAATGAATAACTATGATACAAGGCAACTGGGTTTCAAACTGATATGGATAGCAAAGCTCTGATGTAACCAATCAGAGAGAGAGAGAGAGAGAGAGAGAGAGAAAGAGAGAGAGCGAGAGAGAGAGAGAGAGAGAGAGAGAGAGAGATACGGGGATGTTTTCATGGGGTAATTGTTTGTGGATGCTTTTGTCTAGATTCAAGCAAACAATCATCTTGCTGCTTTCACTTTATCAAATCAGCAGCCTTACTTGCATCAGTTACCACATTAGCCAAAATGTCAGGTAAACCTTGAATGTCTTTAGGCGAACATGATCAGTTCATCATTTTCATCAGAAGAGGCCCAGAAAATTGATGCAGAAGTCCTCTGATTACGAAGAGAGGACCCAGCTTAAACCACGAACTTAACAACTTTATGCAGCTGTTTTTATGCAATCATTCTTTCAAAACAGATACAAATAAACTGAACTGGCTATCAGACTATTACGGCTAACATAGCACTGGTATTAGCATTCACATGTAGAGAGAGAGAGAGAGAGAGGGGGGGGGGGGGGGCGTTACCATGGAGTTATTGATTATAGATGCTCATATAGTAGTATCATCTAGTCACTTTTTGTCTGCGTTTAAGCAAACACTAGTTTTGCTGCTACAATTCATCAGATCAAACATCTGCATCAGTGGTAACAGCATTGTGTAAATGTCAGGTGTAAGCCTCTATGTTTTCAAATAGAAATAATCAATATATCATCTGTGTGAGAAGAGTCCCAGCAAAGTGACGACTAACTACCCTTTTGTAAGCTTCACAATCACAATGTCAATTGGACACAATGTCTAAAATCAAGACACAGGTCAAACATACAACTTTCTGATTTGTGATGACGTCAATTCTGTAACCTACCCGAACTCATGAATATCTATTTCACATGGCATTATCAGAATCTTTGTACACTTTCTGAGATCTTGCCTCTTTTTCCAGCATCTTGTTGTCTTGGTTCTCCTTCAATAATATTGGAATACATGGGCATGCCTTAACTATCACCAAACAAATTCTAAACTAGGACCTTTTGAAGTATTTTATATGATTTGGCTTTCTATTGACCAACATAAATCTTAGAGAAAAAATGACACTTCTTCCACTGAGAGTACCATATATATAAACCTTAGGGCAACACTACTTGCCCAATGGTTGGAATCCTACCTACAAATGGATGCATATATGTACTCATCAAAACGTACCCAGATATATAAATCATTCGGTAACTGAGAATTTCAGAAATGTATATTTTGGATTATATTTCATGAGTATAATCTAAATCTGTTGCGACTATTTTAAGGAACTGGCAGGCAAATAGAATATTTCAGAAATATGAAATATTCCACTGAATAATGGAAATACACACAATTCAGTGAGTTGATGCCATAAACAAATTTGAGAAGGCACCTAGAAGTACCATATTCCTATTTCCTATACAACGTGATATACCACTGTGCAAATGTTGAAGTGAATCTAGAACATTCTCCACTGCACCTAAAAAAGTACACCCTACCTTTTCACAAACCATAAAATATATTTTCACCATCAACACAATTGTCACTCCAGCTTGATTTAATTGAAACGTACTTAGTGTATATGTATATGTGTATATTACAGTTAGTTTTCATACGTTTCCTCAAGTACTTTTTCTGAATGAATGTGATTTGTACTAGTGTTATTGCAGGACAGTATTGCAAAATATACAAGCATAGTTTTGGCATGTGTTTTTTCCCCATGACACTGACGCTGGCTGGTTGTGTATCTGGTGGGGTGCGTCACCTGTTGTTACCTAATACAGGTAGCTGGCACGTGCTCGCATTTGAGTGCGCCTGTGGCGTGACTAGGTGTGGGCTAGGATCTAGTCTGCCGGTCTGCTGCCCTTTCGCAGCCCACTTAATGGGTGTTGCTCATGTTGTAGGTGGGTCATCAATCTGGAGTACTATTTGCTTATATTTGTTTTATGATATGATTAAACTGGTTGTATGGTATATTACTCAAATATTCTCGTTTTTACGCGCCTTTGGTAGTACTGTGTATGGTCTAGGGGCTAGTCTGCCAGCCTGCTGCGCGAGGTGTTCTCCCCTGTGATGTAGAGTTAGTGCGAGCAGCACTAGCTGGATATTTATTGTACCTATGATGATGTTGTTCCTTGATGGTATGCTCAATCTAAAAAATTACGATGTTTGGTTTAATATATGTATACCTTTGCCTCATTTGCCTGACGGTCCCCTCTATAAGTGGAATGAGTAAGGGGGCAGCTCTCAAGATTAAAGCATGGAATGTTAGAGGGTATTTATCTGCTACCCCCTATCTTAGGCACCTTCTTGAGGACACCGATGTCCTATGTATTAGTGAGCACTGGCTGCATGGGAATAGGCATCATGTTTTAGATCAAATATCAACTAATCACAGTGTCCATGCCAGGTCTAGTTCCACCTCATCCCCCGAGAATTATGGATCTGGTAGAGGTCAGGGCGGGTTGCTGTTTTTTGGAGGAAAACAATCCCGGGTGTGTCTGTTGTATCTGATGTAGTTTATGACAGGTGTTGCGTGATTAGACTACAATTAGATAATGGTACTGTTGTCTTTACCATGTCCGTCTACTTAACTTCGCAAGGGGGGTATGATGACTTAGCAACCTGTTTAGATGAATTTTCGGAAGTTCTAGCATCTAGAGATGGAAATTACCTGTGCATTTTAGCTGGAGACTTCAACGGGGACATTGGGACCAGAGGTGGTGGCAGAAGCAACCGTCCCCCAACCGCCCAAGGAACCCTGGTGGCAAATTTTCTTCAGAAACATATCCTTGTTGCTAGTAATCTTATGACAGTTGTCTCTGGTCCAATCCATACGTTTGAATATAACGCGTCGACAACCCTGGATTACATTGCGATTCCCTCTGCCATTGTGGATAGAGTTTCGGAGAGTTGGGTGAGCGACTGGCACCCCTTAAACACCTCGGACCTCAACATTATCCTAAATGATTTAAACCTAGGTCCCAGCGATTGCGTCACAGTAGGGTGATTAAGGTGGGATAAGCTATCTTGCATTGATATCCAGGAAAGATATTTGAGTAAATTGAGACCTCTTTTATTGGACATTACCCATAGATTATTGTCAAATGAGCCCTCGCAAGCCATGATTGACGACTCCTTTGGTAACATGACAATGGCTATTACCCAAATCTCTCATGAATTACCACATTTGAAGTTTAAGCGAAATCTCAAGCCATACTGGAACCCCGACTTACAGGAGTTAAAGCACTTAAAGGTAATAGCATTCAGAGACTGGGATTGTGAAGGGAGGCCCATGCACCCCAAGAATGTTTTCTATGTCTGGTACAATTCTGCTAAAAAAGACTTTATAAAGCATCTTTCCCTGTGTTCCAAAGAATATTAGAACGAAGAGATCCTCGAGGTGGTTAGGTTAGCCGAGGTAATTAAAAAGTTTTTTTGGCGTCTTCTGCAGAAATGTAGGAATACCACTAACCACAATCTCTTTCTATAAAGTGGCAGGATGGGGAGGTAGTGCACGAGATTAACGAGGTGTTGGAAGTGTGGAGAAGTCATTTTGCCAGGCTTGGGAAGGAGGATGACTCTCCTAACTTTGACCAAAACCATTTCAAAAATGTTACAAGCTTTATTAAGACGTACAATACAGGAAATCACATTGCCGACACCTTTCTAATTGACCCATTTACTGTGGAGGAAATACGCAAAGCCACTGCTTCAGGTAGTATATGCAGGTGATAGCATCCTGGATCTGCTTTGTGTTTTATTCGATAATATCCATGTGCTGGAATGCATTCCCCGGTGTTTTAGATATGGGGTTCAAGTACCCCTCTTTAAAGGCAAAGATCTCTGTAGCTTTAGACTCTAACAACTATATAGGGGGATCACCCTCTTATCTACCTTCAATAAGCTGTTTGAAATTGTAATTTGGAATAGATTGAAGCATTGGTGGGTGGATGAGGGGGTGATATCTGAGCTGCAGGGGGCATGCAAGTCAGGTCTATCCTGTGTTCACACTGCCTTTGCACTCCAGGAAGCTAAAGCCACATCGTTGGAGTCCGGAAATGATTGTTTGTGGCCTTCTACAACGTGACTTAAGCTTTCGATAGTGTCTGGATAGACAGTCTTTTTAGACAGGTTTATTGCTCAGGAATCACGGGACGGACATGGCGTATTCTATATTGATCGTACATAGATTTTAAATGCTGCGTAAAAATTCAAGTGCATTTCTCTGAGTGGTATACATTGAGCAGAGGGATCCATCAGGGTGGATTTATGTTGCTTTTGAAATACACTGTGTTTATTAATTCTCTTTTTGGTGCAACTCAAGACCTCAGGGTATTGTTGCAAAAAATATCGCCTGCCAAGTGCAACCATCGGTTATGCTGACGATCTCCCCTCGGGATGTATGAATGAATTCAAGCTCAACCAGGTGATGAATATGGTATATAGGCACGGGTGTACTTGGTGCTATGAGTTTAATGCTCGGAAGAGTGGCGTGTTGATCTATAGTGGGGACCGAACCCTACTGGGTGCAACATCCCCCTGAAAGAGGTTTGTTTAGGTGCAGCTAAAGTAAAAGAACGCTTAAACTATGACCATGTACGTATTAGAATAATTCCCAAGGCTCAGAAAACTTTAAAAGCAACTGATCTCGTAATTTGGAGGAATGGGTTAACAATTGCAACATGCAACATTATCTTCCGGTTGCTAGTCGTTCCCACAGCTCTCTATGGCTGCGGAATCTGGCGCTTGAATAATGGTGTAATCTCCCATCTGGAAAGTGTTCAGGTTTATGCAGCTAAAAAGATCCAACGTTTTTATGGCAGGGTTGTAACGCCTCCTGCGACTCTCCTAACTTTGACCAAAACCATTTCGAAAATGTTACAAGCTTTATTAAGACGTGCAATACAGGAAATCACATTGCCGACACCTTTCTGATTGACCCATTTACTGTGGAGGAAATACGCAAAGCCACTGCTTTACTTAATTTGGGTAAATCCCCGGGCTTTGACTCCATCTCAGCAGAACAGATAGTGTATGCAGGTGATATTATCCTGGATCTGCTTTGTGTTTTATTCAATAATATCTATGTGCTGGAATGCATTCCCCAGTGTTTTAGATATGGGGTTCAAGTACCCCTCTTTAAAGGCAAAGATCTCTGTAGCTTAGACCCTAACAACTATAGGGGGATCACCCTCTTATCTACCTTCAATAAGCTGTTTGAAATTGTTCTTTGGAATAGATTGAAGCATTGGTGGGTGGATGAGGGGGTGATATCTGGGCTACAAGGGGCATGCAAGTCAGGTCTATCCTGTGGGCACACTGCCTTTGCTCTCCAGGAAGCTAAAGCCACGTCGTTGGAGTCTGGAAACGATTGTTTGTGGACTTCTACAACCTGACTTAAGCTTTCGATAGTGTCTGGATAGACAGTCTTTTTAGACAGGTTTATTGCTCAGGAATCACGGGACGGACATGGCGTATTCTATATTGATCGTACATAGATTTTAAATGCTGCGTAAAAATTCAAGTGCATTTCTCTGAGTGGTATACATTGAGCAGAGGGATCCATCAGGGTGGATTTATGTCGATCTTGAAATACACTATGTTTATTAATTCTCTTTTTGGTGCAGCTCAAGACCTCAGGGTATTGTTGCAAAATATATCGCCTGCCAAGTGCACCCATCGGTTATGCTGACGATCTCCCCTCTGGATGTATTAATGAATTCAAGCTCAACCAGGTGATGAATATGGTATATAGGCACGGGTGCACTTGGTGCTATGAGTTTAATGCTCGGAAGAGTGGCGTGTTGATCTATAGTGGGGACCCGAACCCTACCGGGTGCAACACCCCCCTGAAAGAGTTTTGTTTAGTTGCAGCTAAAGTAAAAGAACGCTTAAACTATGACCATGTAGGTATTAGAATAATTTCCAAGGCTCGGAAAACTTTAAACGCAACTGGTCTCGGAATTTGGAGGAATGGGTTAACAATTGCAACATGCAACATTATCTTCCGGTTGCTAGTCGTTCCCACAGCTCTCTATGGCTGCGGAATCTGGCGCTTGAATAATGGTGTAATCTCCCTTCTGGAAAGTTTTCAGATTTATGCAGCTAAAAAGATCCAACATTTTCATGGCAATGTTCACAACGCCTGCTGCCTGTATGCCCTAGGTTGGATGAGACTAGAGAGATTCGTGCAAGTCAAGAAAATGATGTTCATCCAAGCCATCATGGTTCTTGATGATCAAACCCTATCTAGACGTGTTTTCTGTGAGCGAGCCAATGTCATCCTAGGGCGAGGTATTTCAGAATACGGTCAACACAACTATAGTGTGGTACATGATCTGTTAAAAACAGTGTCCCTATTTAACCTACTTGATGATGTGCAAAACATGGTAATACGTGGGCATCAGTACCCAAAATTGGTATGGAAGAATAAGGTGTGGTCTCCAGCTTGGGAATTAGAAGATGTTTATTGGAATGTGCAATTCTGTGTGGCCAGAAACCTGGACATTATTCGTGATTCAAATGTGAAATGCAGATACCTTACTTGGTGGTACCTTTCTGACATGTTCCCTACCTCAATGAAAATGTGTAAATCTTTAGCGCGCCTGGTCTGTCATGCCAGTATATTGAAGACAGACGATGTACGCTTGAAGAAGCTGAATAGATCAGAGAGAGTTTGTTTCTTATGTGACCTCTATGAGGATGATAATGTTCGGCACCTAGTAATGCAGTGCCCGAAGTTGCAATCTGAGAGAGCCACAATGTTCACAGAGCTGCGTAGTAGAGGTGGTGGAAGCGGTGCCAGTGTAATAGACAACACTGGAGACATTCTCAGTGTTAACCTAGGTAGACCCTCTGATATTCTTACTGCTGAACAGATGGATGCATTCTGGTTAGTCTCTGGCAAACATTTATAATACCATGTATATGCGAAATATAAAGCTTAGAAAGGGTATAGGTTAAGCAAGAGATATTTGCTATAGACTCTATGGTAACCAAATGCGTGTGACCCGGAGAATGAAAATATGCTCTTTATGTGAACAGTTCCTGTATTCATATACCCTATCAGTTCATTTTGTTTGTACTTAATAATTTGTTTTGTTTCATTTATGTTGCCTTATTCTTTGGCTTTCTTATGTTTGTATATCTTTTGTAGCATGTCTACAGTCAATAAAGAATAAATATATATATATATATATATATATACTTTCGCAAAACATGTTATTATGTAGCTATACTTGGAATAGAGACCCTGTCTATGTCCAAAGCACTGTCACTAGGAATACAACAGCCAATTAGACCTTCAAACAAATGTTCACGCCTATTTTCTCGCATTCGCAGTTAGAGTAGGAGTGCAGGAATCTGACCAATGATGAAGGCAAGAATTGATTATTGGATGGTCTTACCTGGCGGGTAACAGTCCGCAGCCTCGTCGGCAGGTATCAATAGTCAGATGCTGGGGATCCACGGATCTTGGAACCTTGAAGAACTCGCGATCTGATGCTAACTCCGGATAGCATCCTATGCGATCTAAAATAAAATTATAATGGATAAAGTATATATATATATATATATATATATATATATATATATATATATATATATATATATATATATATGTGTGTGTGTGTGTGTGTGTGTGTGTGTGTGTGTGAATGTTAATTCAATAGCACATAGATGAGCTACGTTTGCTTTGAATGAGATCTACATATGGTATGTACCGGACTACTATTCTCTTAACAAATATACCAAAATCCCTACTAATAATATACAACACAACTCAACCTATATAATCGTATGATAAGAACCGCCCATTGTGTTTATTACGTTGGTTTATGGATTTAATTTGTGAATGCGTTGTCATTTTGAGATGTGTTACTGCTTACATCATTTTTCTAAGAATTAGATAGAATATGTGACTTCCCAAGTCATCACTGAGCAGGGTCAGACCTTTACCAAAAGGAATTGTTTTCTGCCTCTTTTCTCATGATTGAATTTTACAAATTCATGGCCTTTTCAAACATGCGTGTTGGGTTTCAAACGTTACCAGATTAGCTCGAAATTTGTTTTAACTAATCTAAGAGAATGATGGAAGGTACATTGTAGAGAATGACCTTACCTATTATCTTAGTTTTGACTTTGCTCCAAAGTAATGTAATCTTAAAATTGACAACTACACTTTTCTTTCATTTAACCTCACGCATCCGGGTAGTTTGGAGGTCGCCGGTTAAGAATGGGGATAGCAGCTCCGTTTAAAAATGCTATGCATGCTTTGTCGTGTTTTACCCTTTACATCCTACACCTGCTAGATAGATACATTGGTGATACTTCGCCTATTCCTTGCCATAAACATATATATATATATATATATATATATATATATATATATATATATATATATATATATATATATATATATATATATATATATATATATATATATATATATGTAGCTACGAGGCACCTTCCTGAGGCAACGATCATATCTATTTCTTATTTATAGCCAATGACACATATGCAAGCCAATATCAATGTCGTCTCGAATAGTTCAAAACCAATGAAGCATAACTTATTGGAAGTGGATTCATTCCCAGTCGAATCGAATCATTTGTCATACGTATACTTTGACAAGCTGTATTGGCAAACTGACCTCTTGTACATCGGGAACTAAACACACACTTATTCAGCTCCGAATGAGTATCGGACAAACCGCACCTTATTTGCACTTGATTTGGACGCACGACCATTATGCAAATATCATACTGTTTATTCGTTGAAACATTCACAGGTCTAACCTAGTTCCATCGATCAATTCGTCCTGGTCATTTAACCGAGTTCACTAAGCTTACTACGATTCACTGACAGGCAACGATTTAGCATTGGCTTATATAGTCCTTTCTGTACTGAAATATCACAGTTAGTTATAAGACAGTCTTAAAACTACAACACTAAAACCGATCTAACATCTACTGCTCTGTCTAGAAAAAGAAGTAATTGAGGATGGAAAATGAATAGCGCATATGCCTTTGTTTTAAGAAGAGATGGACACGAACGAGGCATGGGTGTCAGCTAAAGATTTAGGTTTGTTTTGGTGAAAACGCAAGGAACTAATGTTGAGCTTTGATGCAACTTAAAAAATCAAACAATATGAAGATCGTTGTTCACAGAATCAGCAACGACATAGGGGAACACACCTCTAATATGGAAAACACCTTTACTTGAACTAACAGTACTTGTTTGAAAACTTACCTGAGACTAAGAATGTGCATCAGTAACAGTCAGCATCCATAGCACCAGCCACTGTAAGAGAAAACAATGACAAATATAATAACTGGAATGCATAGCATCATGCATTATATCAACTGTATCTAGCTTTATTTTCCTCTCAATACGTATATATATATATACATATATATATATATATATATATATATATATATATATATATATATATATATATATATATATATATATATATATATATATATATATATATATATGTATATATGTATATATATATATATATATATATATATATATATAGAGAGAGAGAGAGAGAGAGAGAGAGAGAGAGAGAGAGAGAGAGAGACTGTGGATATTTGAGACTGGTCATTTGAGAGTGGACAGACGCCATTTATAATATGTTGCTTGTGGTCATAAAAGGTATCGATCTCCCTGCCTCGTCCTTGGCGACCACTGCCATGGCCAGCTCTACGCAATGACACATTCCCTTATAGTGAGTGTACACTAACATATATTTCAAAATTAATGTATTGAGACCTACCGTCAGTACGAAATCCTTTTCAGCGAACATGTCTTAATTTGTTCCGCATGTTTATACTTTAGTCCTGTATCTTGTTTTTGCGCTGTAGTTCATGTCCCCTCTGCTATGTAGCAGAAATGTTAAACGTCACAAGCACTTACATATTAAAATATCGATCCCACTATGTATGGACTAGTCCAATTACTACAATGGGTGTCTCAAACTATATGTGATTTATTATGTCCACCGTCATTTATAGTCTGTAGAGTTTTAAAATGCATTGAATTGCACATCCATCCATGGACCCATTATCGAGTGTTTATGTTTAAAACATATCAAGCAGAGCTATCACCACGGACATGGCATTTAATTTATAATGACCAAGTTTTAAAATGCATAGAAAAACACACCCATCTGTAAACATTATCATTTGAATTTCCCATCAGGAGTAACCATTACCACAACTAATGACGTGCATCGTCAAAATTCGGAATGGTTAGCTCGTACCCATGTACTGCGATCACATGTATATGTACTTAGCAGACTATTACCATATCGATTGCACAACTCCGAACAAGGGAGATAGAAATTGTTAATTCGTTAGAGCTTAAATGTTACTTATAGCACGGAGCTCATGTTGTTTATTACTTTCTAACCCAGACCTCAATTGACTGTAAAATAGCAGAGAAAAAACCAACATTACCATATCGATTGCATAACTGCAAACAAGGTAGTTAGAGAGTGTTAGTGCTCAAACGTTGTTTATAGCACGGAGCTCATTTATGTATTACTTTATAACCCATACCGCTATCGACTGTGAAATTAGAAAAATTACAATATAGATGCATAAACACACACACACACACACACATACACACACACACACACATATATATATATATATATATATATATATATATATATATATATATATATATATATATATATATATATATATATATATATATATATACATATATATATATATACATATATATATACATATATATATACATATATATATATATATATATATATATATATATATATATATATATATATATATATATATATATATATATATATATATATATATATATATATATATATATATATATATATATATATATATATATGTGCATTAAAATTGTGTTGCCTTTACTTTGGCTCAATAAACACACACACATATATATATATAAATATATATATATATATATATATATATATATATATATATATATATATATATATATATATATATATATATATATATATATATAATATATGTATATATATATATATTTATATATTTATATATATAATATATATATATATATATATATATATATATATATATATATATATATATATATATATATATATATATATATATATATATATATATATATTTATATATTTATATATATAATATATATATATATATATATATATATGTATATATATATATATATATATATATATATATATATATATATATATATATATATATATATATATATATATATATATATATATATATATATATACTAGTATATATATATATATATACTAGAAAAGTACCCGTCCTACGGACGGTAACCATGAAATTTCTTTTTGCGTCAAAAATATCAGGGCACCCAGATATCCTTGCAACCACACACTTAGGGCTACCTAACCTATGGATCAATAATTCAAGAGGCTTGGTAAACATATATGCCATTGATAGATAAGTTGTCAAAACGGTATTGGAAAGGTGATGTTGGGGTGGTGTCCATTTATCATATCACTCATGACGAATCCTAATCATTCCTACTCAAAACAATTTTCGTTTAGTAAGATCAATATAAAATATGACATACCATATGTCATTTACACCCGTCCTAATTTGGTACTTCCTGTTGAAAGATAACATTTATGAATTTTTGTCATTCGGTAAGATTTACAGACTCATTTACAACTTTTTAAAGCTAAGATTATTAATGGGGTAGGTTAGAGGACTCTAATGCATTCTACACGAACTGTGATATAACAATTCGTAGCTTTGCTTGCTTTCTCCTCTGCCACTTAGGGATACGTAGTGACGGGTGCCGTAGTAAACGGCGAACACCACCTACATACCCTTAGCCCCCATTGCCATTCTCATCACGCACCCCAACCTAATTGGAGTTGAAGAATGTCGTGAGAGAAAGCTCGCAATCGTTCACTGCGCTGGATTCTCTCTTGGCAATGATGCAATTTCAATAAAAGTGCAACACAGTAATCTGCTTAGCATAATTGGCCAACAAAACATTTGCAAGTTATTTGATTGAATAAATGTGGTCAGTTCATATATAAATTTGTCAAAATCGTAAATAGTTTAAAACATTTATTGAAAGAAATATTCTTTATTTTACCAATTTGCGGAATTCAGTACTCTTTACACGTCTGTTGGTAACTTCCTATGTTGTTTTAAAGCTGCACATGAATATTAATTGACCTAAGTTCCGCAGGTTAGGTAAATATAATCATTTATATATATATATATATATATATATATATATATATATATATATATATATATATATATATATATATATATATATATATATATATATATATATATATATATATATATATATATATATTTATATATATATATATATATATATATATATATATATATATATATATATATATATATATATATATATATATATATATATATATATATATATATATATATATATATATATATATATATATATATATATATATATATATCGGGTATGTATATATGTATATGCTATCAATAAAATATTTTGGGAATAAAGTCCAGATACGAAAAAAAACGTGGAAAGAATGTGTATGAGTTGGCCAGTAAGCATTTTGGTATAATTCTACCCAAAAATTATTTCCAAATGATACTTTTATGTAGATATCCTCCCCCTCCCCCCATAAAATGATAAATAGATTTTAGAAAATGGGCTTTTTTTGAGCTGCTACGCTATGATTGTTAAGGAAATGTAAAAACAATACTATTTCAATAATTGTTGAAGGAAAACATATTCCAAAGGAGGCACAATCTTCGTTCAAACACGGATTAATTCCAAGCCTACCCAAAGTGAGGTATGGGCATGAGGTGGTTCTATAAAATATACATAGACATTAAGTTCCATCACAATTTATTTTGATAAAGATAACTTTCAAATTGTATCTATTTAAAGCCGGGTAGCTTATATACTGGCTGTATGGAAAGCATTTTTTGGAACTATAGAAAAGTCCGAATTTTTCGTAAGCTCAAATATGCATGTTACCCATGCACCACCGTAGTATGCTGAATTGTTCGGGTTTGTTCAAGTGCTCTCTCTCTCTAAGCGCACAACCGTTGATTGTGTTTTTCCCAAGGGAGGTGTCCGTACGCTCTTAGCGCCGATGCAGGCATTGTCCATTGTGTCCATGCCGCCTAACCCCTTTCGGTGCATGCTCAGGTTCCCTTTGATTACCCGGGTAAGCTACGCTACTACAGTGTGCGTGCTTCTGCCACCGGACAACCAACAAAGTCCGTGCAGTGCAACCCCATTGTGGAAGCAGAAGTTTGATATCGGTTGTACTATATATCGCCGGGTGGTCATACCACACCCGGCCGTGCTTGAGGATAAGAAATCAGCTTCAAAAGCACCTTTTTGTTTAATTTTTTTAAATTAGTTTACGTTAAGAACCATCTAGATACACTCGTCCACCAAACTGCCAACTCAGAATTAGGCAAACAGGCGCGGCAACGGAGATCATGCGTTGCAAAGGATTGGGCCTCCTCTCTTATAAT
>OZ012685.1:63740121-63787857 GCA_963942565.1 Maea johnstoni | reverse complement strand
GTATTTTGTCGTTTGTGTTCTTTACTTTTGATTATGGATGTACCTTTCATATGTCCCTATATAGTCAATAAAGATACAAACACACGTTGAATGTTTCTAGATGCCGCCTCAGCCCCTACTGAAGAAGCTGCACCAGCTGTCGTTGAAGAACCAGCTACTCTGGCGCCAGGCTTAACCCCACCTCCAACCACAACTCTCTCCCCAGAAGAAGTAGCCAAAAAGAAGAAGGAAATCAGGGATCAGAGGGTAAATTCTACATATGATACGCTTTTTACCTTTGGTTAAGTTTATACAAGACCCCTAGTGACATGTCAAAATATAGGAATTGCCTAAAATTTGGTAAATAGAGGTCGATGTCTGGACCTTAGATTGAATGATTTTGGTTGTATTGTAAGGGAAACTATGTAATTTATTATGTTTTTTGTTTATATGCTATGTGCTGTCTAGTTTGTGAGTTGATTTTTTTGTATTTGTATGTTCGCATCTTCTAGATGTGTTCAATAAAGAATACAATACAATACAATGTACATACAATATCAGAACATATCAGGTATTCCGTCGTAATTGTTAGTTGTATCATGTATGTAACAACTTTGATAGAACGCTTTTACCTACGTATTCGGATCCTGATTTACATGATGATACCTAAGAGTGTTTGGAAAATATCATCTATTTTTAAATGTGCTATAATTTGCACTATGTTGCTAAATATTTGACCTATATACTAGTAGCGTATTTGTAATTGTATCTTTATTGAGCATACAGCAATGTATGGAACCAGAAGAATTCCAATTGCGCTGTTTGCTCCATAAACACATCATCTATACAGCAAGCAGACCAATTGCAAACTATACACTAGGAATGATACCTCAAACATGACACTCAATCTTCATTTCATCTTATCATTGTAGAAAAAGATTGCTAATATTGCAAAGAAGATGGAAACGAAAATCAACACCTTTATTTTAAATAAAATGGTACCCAATGAGTCGCCATTAGTCTTCAAAACTAAAACTAAGACCAGATCTTTACAAAAGTCAGAACTCAAGCAAATGTCATCTGGTAAGTGATACAAAATATACAAACACACATCTACAGTGGCGAAACATAATTCCTGCACTAGATCTAGATGCATCGGCAGCCCGGACATAGGTCTTGACAACAGCCCGATTGCCACCCAGTTTCCTGGGCATGGGTTAATGGATGACCTCGCAACTGAAAGTAGCTTTGATCCTCAAGTCACATGGATCATTGTGCTTTGCTTATGTCCTTTTTGGCATGTTACCCATGGGTGACTGTACATGTAAAACCAGAACCTGGAGGACTTCCGGTTAACTGGTGCAGGAATTATTGTTATAATATTTGTTTATAAGGAATAAGTGGTTACTTTGGCAGAAGGTGTCAGGTATAAGGAATTAATGAAATAAGTTATTATTTACACCTTCGATGAATGTTCTTATTTTGAAACGTTTGAGGTAGACTAAAACTCCTGTGAAAACGAAACCCCTTCTCTCGTAGAAAGAATCCCCTACAATGAAATTCTACAGCTCTCTATATACGTCAGTCTTTTATATAATTCATAGCTCATATTCAAAAAATGAGGAGGTTAAAAATCTATGCTAGCTAGAAAAGTATGTTTTCTCTTTAAACGTATGTGTATTATGTGTACTGCTCTTCTTTTACCGATAAAATGTTTTATCATCCATAAATACATCATCTCTCAAAATATAAGTTACTTTATATCTCTGTTTGCATGCAATTGAATAAACAAAGGACAAAACAAAAAACTGTTTTTTCTTTTCCAGGTGGAAGTATTGGTAAAGCATCAATTTCACAGCCACCTCCAGGCGCATACCTTCCTGGCAGTAATGACACCTGGCCACCCTCCTTATGCAGCTCAGTAAGTCATATCAATGAACGGGAATAGCGTTATTTCGATTATCATTACTTTTTTGTATTTTTTTATGTTGAATCGTGATTAGCCAGTTGTACTTGGTGGAGGAAACTGGAGTAGCAAGCAAAAAACACTAGTACTTTCTTAAACATTCCCTGTACAGGATTTGAATCAGGATCCAAGGTAAAAGAGCAGTCAGTGGCAACGTCTTAAATCTCAGCTACTAGATCAGGCCATCATATATGAACGCAGGCCTTTTACATTAGCTGATGACAGACAAATAATCATAAACCTTCAATCAAAATCGCACTAATTGTAAAAGGGCAACTGGGATCTCTTTAGCATTATGAAATGATTAATTGTAGATCAAGAAACGTTATTCATTTCCAAATATTCTCGGCCTTAGTTTTGTGATTTGCCTTCACGTATCCATCGTTATATATCATAATTCTTGCAAATTCAAATATTTTTCAACAAATGTATGAACATTTATGTTTAAAAAGCTAATATCCGTAGCATCTTTACTATTCAGCATGTTTCAGACAACTTTGATTGAAATATATGAAAATGTTAAGAGACAGTAGATAGTTTTTGGCAATTCCTTATATCACTAGTCTATTGTTGACAGGTCCAAGCCAATAAAACCAAAGTGATTCTGACAGAAAAATCTAACGAAAACACACACCGAAATACAAACGGGTATTTGTTTAAAACGATCACTGGTATGGAACCTACAGTTGGTATTAGTAATTGTTTTGCACTCTGGCCATTTTGACAAGTACATACAATGGATAGCTCAGGGTCAATAGCTGACAAAGGCGTATGGTGTAAACAGGCGAGTCGATATCATATTTCGTGTAATCTGTAGCATGGACACACTGCTTGAGGGCACCTCGGAATTGTGTTATCATATACTGGTTCCATTGTATGAATATTAACACCATGTATACCAAGAAATATTTGAAATTATAGATACAATCTATTGAGTGAGATGATTCCGTCCCCGTCTACCTTTGTATGGCCTGAAAATAGTCAAAATGAACAAGGGCTAACATCCTTTTGTAACCTTGTGTATTTGACATGAAAGCCCTGGATTAATACAACGTCATATTGTCATTAATGGGCGAATTGCATACTCGACGAGTTACACATAATCACTGATAGTTCAAGGGAAGATATTTTGAGTTGTTGATAATGCTTTGCGTCTTTTTGTATTCTGTTTCAGGTTTCTTCTTCGAGTAAAAATGAATATGACTTCTCCGAGAGTGCGAATGCTGATGATCCAAATGGTGGACTAGTTGGCATGGCGGTTCTAAACGGAAGTGCCAACTGTGCACCTATAACCGTGCAAAACGCTTCCAGGGGGTTTGAATTCCGCATACCGCACTCTGACGGCTGGGTAAGAATTAAACTTATCTTTTATCAATTTCTCAATTACATTGGTGTCTATAAAACACTATATATATATATATATATATATTTATATATATGTATATATATATTATATATATATATATATATATAGTATATATATATATATATATATATATATATATAATATATATAATATATATATATATATATATAATATATATATATATAAATACATATATATATATATATATTATATATATATATATAGTATATATATATATACTATATATATATATAAATAAATATATGTATATATATATATATATACAGTCAAACTTGCCTCAATGACCACTTCTCTTAAACGACCACTTGCCTTGAACGACCGTTTCAAATCCCCCCAAGGCTATTCCCTGTATATTTTACCTTGATAAAGCGACCACTTGCTTGACGCGACCAACGACCATGAAATCTTATCCCTAAGAGTAAATTTTCCATTATTCAACGGCCACTTGAATGCTTAGACGCCTTGTATATTGCAAAAATAATGAAATAATCGGTAGAAATTTGAAAGTATATCATTTCGGAGGGTCCTCAATTAATGATATAGTTCAACTTTTATATTTCTGAATTATTTATTTTTAAAATATTAATGAAGAAATTTCAACAAACGCAGCTAAACATAGCAACCTCAATAATTCCAGGTCATTGTTGGAAATTCTCTGGTTTTTCATAACCTCGCTCAGACCCTCAACCCCTTCTTAAGAGACCACCTCTTTAAAAGACCACTTTTGACATTTCCCTTGAGCGGTCGCTTAATAGAGGTTTGACTGTATATATATATATATATATATATATATATATATATATATAGTATATATATATATATATATATAAAAATAAATATATATATATATATATATATATATATATATTTATATATATATATATATATATTTATATATATATATATATATATATATATATACATATATATATATATATATATACAGTCAAAACTTGCCTCAACGACCATTTCTCTTAAACGGCCACTTGCATTGAACGACCGTTTCAAATCCCCCCAAGGCTATTCCCTGTATATTTTACCTTGATTAAGCGACCACTTTCTTGACGCGACCAACGACCATGAAATCTTATCCCTAAGAGTAAATGGTCCTTATTCAACGGCCACTTGACGCCTTGTATATTGGAAAGGGCACAATAAGATAATGAAATAATCGGTTAAAAATTTGAAAGTATATCATTTCTGAGGGTCCTCAATTAATGATATAGTTCAACTTCTATTTTTCTGAATTGTCTATTCTTAAAATATTAATGAAGAAGTTTCAACAAACGCAGCTAAACAATAACCTCAATAATTCCAGGTCATTGTTGGAAATTCTTTGTTTTTTCATAACCTCGCTCAGACCCCCAACCCCTTCTTAAGAGACCACCTCTTTAAAAGACCACTTTTGACATTTCCCTTGAGCGGTCGCTGAATAGAGGTTTGACTGTATATATATATATATATATATATATATATTATATATATATATATATATAATATATATATATATATATATATATATATATATATATATATATATGTATATATATATATATATATATATACGTATATATATATATATATATATATATATATATATTATATATATATATATATATATATATATATATATATATATATATATATATTATATATAATATATATATATACATAGCTTGTTTATACCACGGAAATGCCATGATTTTCTGCTTTTCTCTCAGGTACCAACTCATGTGAATATCTCTATGACGCCGAGAAAGGCCCCATTCTTGCCCCACTCACTGGAAGCACAAGGGGGAGGGAAATCTATATCTTAGACTTTCACCTACCAAAAATGACACAATTAGTAAGTCCCACATTTGCTCTCTCTCTCTCTCTCTCTCTCTCTCTCTCTCTCTCTCTCTCTCTCTCTCTCTCTCTCTCTCTCTCTCTCTCTCTCGTCTCTCTCTCTCTCTCTCTCTCTCTCTCTCTATCTATCTATCTATCTATCTATCTATCTTTGTATCAGTCTTAAGTATTTACAATACCCATCTGAAAATCATCTTTTGACACAAGCAAACAAACAAAACACCACACGTCAAAACAATGACTTATCATCATTACCATTGGCTAATCACTGCCAAGTGCCATGTTGAATTTATGCATGTAATAAGAATTATATTGACTTCCATAATATATATCATTTTCTTCGCATCGTGTAAAGGGGTGAATTAACATTTCATCTCAAACATATTTGTAGAAGGAAACCGTTTACGGGGAAGATCACATCGAAGTGGAGGGTTTAGTAATTGTAATATGTATTGCTTTTGGATCAGTTCCCTGTGAAAATGTCTACATCTCCATATGTATATTCTTTTTCAGATGGTACGTCAGCCGATACCAGTGAATTAAACAACAATCCATCCAGTACAAACTCTTCAAGCGTATCACGTGCTAGCCTGGCATCGGAACACGAGTCACCGGACTGTAACTACACCGTCTACATATCCATTGGTAAAAGACTTCGGGTAGATCAGGATGATGGCAGCGTTAGCCACGACCATAACTGTACACTTCCACTCACTCAAGAGGATCAGAAGCGCTACCTGGACATGGAACTCGCATTACAAAATGGCCGCCCCCCTCCGCCCAAAACTAGCGACGCACATATTGTGTACATGAAGGCGATGGGAAGATATGCTGAGATACCTCATCCCTGCCAGTGCTACTTTCCCAGTCATGTCCTTAATATGTAAGTGTTTGCGTTGCTGTGTGGTGAATTGTGTGAAACATAACGCCACGTTTCAGATTTCGTGACATCAAAGGGATTGGGATTGCGTTGGATAATTATATACCAGGTTCACAAAGAGCAAAACTTACAGACATATATAATCTGCACGTGTTGCATTACACTATATATAGCTCGTATAACAATTAAACATATAAGACGTTGCTGTAAACTATGACAATTGATTCTACCTCGAGTCATGGACTCCCGTAAACCATTACTCAATGACCACAAAATGATCCAAATTTGTACTCAAATTGATTGCATTGTGTAGATAAACCTTCACGTGGGCTTTCTTGATCATGATGAAAATAGTATTTTGCATTGCCATTCCTTCATGAATCTAGTACAATAAAGATATTGTATCCCTGCCCTAATTCAATGGATTTAGCATTTTACACGACTGCAATTTCACTTCTGACTCGGGAGGCTTTACTCATAGAAAGGGCAACACGACTGTGAAGTCACAGCTAAAGATAACATAAGTACATAGTTAAGTGGGTGATAAATATATAAGCATAATTATCTTGACTGCGCAGCCAGGAATTCCTATGCAACTGCTTTACCCGTCACTAGATGGCGACTCGTCAACTGATACACGAATTGATATCATCACTGAAGATTTTTGAAATTACCTTTAAAAGGCCACTATGAAACAGTCCACAGCAGAGAGCAGTGTTGAAATGAAAGAAAATAGATAAAAACAGTTTATTTACAAAAAACAAACATTTAAATGTGTTTCAAGTATACTACAATAAGTGGAAGTGTTTTTTTCTTCTCATTTTTCATTTTAGAACAAACACATCTATGACTTACACCATTCATATTGGTGTCAAAGACAGGTCGGATAGCAGTAACGAAGAAGACGATGGCAACACTAATGATGAAGATGGTAAGGGATTCTGTAGATGACAAATTGATAATATGACTAGAGGAATACCATGTTGAGAGGAATGAAATAGAAGATATATTTAAACATGGAATATTTCATTGATTTATGGAAATGATATGAACATGTGTGTTATCAAGATGAGCGACTTGAACCCCAAACAGGATCGTGTTTTCGAACATATCCATAATATCCATGATACCCAATATATTGATTTCATTTCTCATCAAAGTAACGACAGCAATATTATTAAGTATTCAAGCGTTTTAGTAAGTTGAAGAAGTCAGTTAAAGGTACGTTTTACTGACCACATTGTTGTTTCTTTGAAAATGCATTCAACCGTCTTTCACAAAGTAGAAAACTCTCGTGAAAGTTGTACTGAATTGCTTTTCTGGCGAAGAAACAAACAACCCTAAGAAAGTACTTGATCTCAACAAACTGTGTCTATTTCTATAGAGCAAGATGATTCCACCGGACGCATGTATGACATCACGCCCATGATCACCTTCTGTCGTTACTGGGACGATGACACAGAACAATGGCTCATGGATGGAACAGTTGTAAGTGATTTTATTTGATTTTGTGTCGTTTTGTCCTAATAAAGTAGTTAGCACCATAACACCATTGGCGAAATCATTTCCAGCTTTCATGATTGCGAGTCAAGCAGTTGCCATTGCGCTTCTTTCACTTAGCTCCTAGTGCAGTCACTACCCCCCCCCCCCCCCCCACCCCACTCATATTGTGCTGTCATAGTGTGGGGAGAGGAACGGAAGATTTTTAAGGGGGTGGGTAGAATTCTGAACAATTTTAACCCGTGAGATTAGATATGTGTCGGTTAGATATGATTTCTGGCATAAAGGAAGGAGAAAGGGGGGGTGTCGAATTTTTAATTATCATCCGTTCCTCCCCCCTCCCCCCACACTTTTTAATGAAGCGACCCTAACTATATGTTGTGATTGAGTATTCTACCAACATATAGGTATATACATCCGCCTCAAACTAATTAAATTGCCTTCCCTGGACAATTCCATGAAAACAAATGTGATAAACTAGTTTGACAGGCATACAAATTCGCATTTGTACTTTTTTCAGGGCGGACCTTTAACAGACTTTGAGAAGAGTCACTGTATAGCTTCTCACTTGACGGAGTTTGGATCTGGAGTAGTGGTACCTATGAACAAGATAGACCTGAACGACTCTGCCTTCCTCAAGCTGGCGGAGAACCCTGTAGTATTTGCCACCATGGTCAGTATCATGTGTCTCTACCTTATCATGGCTATCTGGGCACGGAAAGCAGACAAAAAGGATGCAATACTGGTAAGTTGTTTAAAGTAATTTAACGTCATTTATGCAATCTTATAACGGCTCCATAAAATAGGAAATGATTCCGAGCATGTAATTGATCCGAATTTACCAAATTAGAAAAGCTCGGTATAATTAAATTTGGATTATAATCTTCCCCCATCTGTGTTCGTGTATGAACTGACTGTTCGGTAAAATTAAATTCGAAAAGGTTATTTTTTGTCAACTTCGGTATATTTGCTCCCCAAATTAGTTTTGTATTCTAGAGTATAACGCTTTTGATATCCAGTAATGTTTGCTTAGGTTGTTAAGATGTGTATCGATATTTTTTAAATGCTGAATATGTGAAGATTTTAACTATATGATGAAAGTAAGGTAAAAACATAGTAGATTTTGCAATAAAATGATCATTTTTATCTATATACCTTTGACTTTGACCTCCAAATAATCAGAACCTGCGTACATTGACCACTTTTTCATTTCCGATGAGTGTTCAATGTAGACAGGTTCCACTGTACTATCAGTAGGAAGCACTTGTGAATATATATGAATATATCATTACCTACATTATATATACATCACGGTATTTGATATGACTTACATCATTTAATTTGTACATGTTCTCATTACAGGCCGGATCCACTCCTCTCGCAGATAACCACCCTCAGGACAGATACCTTTATGACCTGACCATATACACAGGCTCCAGGACAGAAGGAGGTGAGTGGTTTACTATCAATAATAATCATTCTGTATCCGGGTCTGTATTGGATGTACACAATGATCTCATACAAACTACAGTGGCAACTAACATGGCTCCATGTCTTAGCAACATGTATCTATTTGATATTAAGCGAACTTAACGTGCGGTTGAAATAAGACAAAAGCATTTTATTATACCTCACGTGAGGATACTTTTATCCCATTGAATGAGAGCCATGTGCCAAAACTGTTGGCTACCTGTGTCTCTGTATGTTCCTTGACAGCGGTCACCATTCAACGTATTAGCACCTGTTGTCACGGAGCCGTGAGTTGTAAATCGTTGTTGAGGACGTCATGCTTTCAAGATTACCACAAGTGGCGAAATTATGTCAGGGCCTGAGCAGAATGCCGCCGTCAACATTGGAATCTTGTTGTTGAGAACAACGATAAAGAAAATAACATGCGCGAGTGTCTCAATTTGGAGAAAAAAAGTAAACTCTCAACCCAGTAGAGATTGTAGGTTGTTCGGTATGATAAAACATATATGACATCCGAGAATGGTCAGCACGGTAAACCTGCTGCTCCGGTATTGCACCGGCCAAATCATTTTTGTAGGTTTCAACTTGTCATGGATTTTGCGCGCCCGGGGGTGAGCGGTATTGGCAGGGGAGGGGGGCACTTTGGTGGCAAGGGGTGAAGGAGGGTTGTTCGGTATAATAAAACAAATATGACATCCCTGTGGGATGGCTAATATGATGGTCTACCCTCGTTAGCATTGTCACCTCGGGCTAGGTCCTCGGGTGACAATGCTCACTCGGGGTAGACAATCATGTTAGCCATCCCACAGGGATGTCATATTTGTATATTCATGAAAAAGCGTACTTGTCAATCAATCGTTACGTAATAAAAAATAATAAAAGCAGGCCGAAAATTTCCAAACACCACCTAGGTACGTACAATACATATACGTTACCTATATACTTTTAACGACTTCATTTAGTAAAACTCAAACCATTATTCCTCGACTGCAGTGTTCCCTAAGTATCATTTGTCCTCAAACACCTCAATATCTATATACATTTGTCACGAACAGGCACAACAGCCAAGGTCTCTCTGATTATAACTGGCGATGAAGATGAGACAGATCCACGACTCATCCACGACCCCAAGAGGAAGGTTCTGCAGCGTAGCGGAACAGACTCCTTCATCATGGCTACCCCTAAACCACTAGGTGCAATATCTCATATGAGGTAAGAAATTTTTGAAATCCTAATATGAGAATATGTTTGTTGTTTATACCATACATTTGCGCCTTAATTACTATTAGGGTAACTGATTTGTACTTCCAGATAATACATTTGTTTAAGTGTCTATATGACTGTCCCTTAGATGGGGGTATTTGAAAGCATAATGATTATTTGAATTAAATGAATCTCTTTAACAATAAAAACAGCGGTCATTCAGATTTTTTTTACTAAATCTAGTAATAGTAATAACTCCTTAGTGGGTTAAAGCTTGCCTCTGTCTTCTTGCTATTCTCCCACCACCGCCTGGGTTCGAATACCGACAGGGGCATGTGAGGAAGTTGTCAGTGACTTGGGGCAAGTCTGTGTTTCACTAGGTACTTCTCTGCACCACCACGTACAACTGGTTAGTCATGAGTTAGCCTGGATATTGGGGACCACCGAAAATAATCAGAATCATTATTTACAGCATGAAGTTAGTTATTTACTTGGGACATAAGGATCATTAAAACGTACCTTTCCAACTCTTAACAATGGCACAGATCCATGTTCTTTTACGATCGGTGCTGAAGTTTGTCCCTACCGCAAGCATATATCATAACGCTAGG
Organism: Maea johnstoni; assembly: GCA_963942565.1. Classification (NCBI taxonomy): domain Eukaryota; kingdom Metazoa; phylum Annelida; class Polychaeta; order Spionida; family Magelonidae; genus Maea; species Maea johnstoni. The sequence continues at coordinate 63,777,013 of OZ012685.1, read as the reverse complement.
TCATTTACCAAACACTTGATGATTGATTTTACTTTATTGATGTTTCCCTCAGTTTGCAACACAATAATTATTATTGATATAGTAAATGCTGGTAAGGCTGCGATTAAATTTGAGACAATAGTAAAGAGAAGATTATTATCAATTAGTTTGAGATAGAAAATAGTGGTTAGCTTGGACACCTACACTAATAGTACAGATGAGACTCGTCTTTGTCTGTTTGAGAACTACAATGCCAGCGTTTTATTTGTTTTATATTTTCCTTCAGAATTTGGCATGACAACAGTGGCAAGAAGCCATCTTGGTACTTTAGCCGTATGCAGATCACTGATCTCCAGACCGAAGAGAAGTTTTACTTCATTGCCAATACGTGGCTTGCTGTGGAACATGACGATGGATTGGTAGATTCCATGTTTTTGCTCTCATATAGCCTTATAAGACATTTGTATCTACAGTACCCATTATTAATTCCTTTATTAAATGCGCGGGAACAGACCAGGCATTGTAAGCGATTGCCGTCCACTTTCCTGGGTTCGACCGCAGGCCACTGACGTCACACCTGAAAGAAGTTTAGATACGCAGCTACATAGGTCATTAATAAGCCTGGCTTGTTTTCATTTTGATATGTTACTCATGGACGTTGTAATACCAGTCGCTGCTAGTCTTCCGGTCGACGCCATAAGCAAATCGGCATAAAGTGTTGAGATAAAGTTGTGTTGACTATTCGTGTATATAGATGTGTATTTCATTTTATAACCAAAATTGAAACTATATTACTTTGATTTAGTTTATTGAACGTATTTTTCTTGAGCTAAAGGTATATGCTTTTAAATCATATACATACATTAAGGGTAAATATCTCTAACAACGAACACAACATTAAGTGAACTTTTATGTGCAGGTTTTCATATGCTAATACATTTCTGGCTATTTCACTCCACAGATTGACCGAGTTTTACCAGTGTCAGGCAAAGAAGAGCTCACATCATTTGATCATCTATTCTGGGTCAAGACCAAGAAGGATATTTCAGATGGCCATATCTGGATCTCGATCTTCAAGCGCCCCGTTAGGAGTCGCTTCACGCGTGTCCAGAGACTGACATGTTGTCTCTCTCTTCTCTTCACCACCATGATGGCCAACATCTTCTTCTATAAGACTGACAACGGTTCCCCGGCAGACGGCTACACCATCGGTCCAATCACCATCACTCTTCAATCACTCCTAGTGGGACTCATCAGTAGCTTGATGGTACTACCAGTGAATCTTGCAGGTACGTCCAAAACGTTTTCACTATATCACCTTATATGGATATTACTTGGCTGAATTTATCGCATTTGGATGATTTCTACTACATGATATCTTCCAATTTTTGATCTAAAACATGTGTTGTGGATAGCTCTCGCTGAGTACTCTTTGATGAGTACCCATTTGCTAAGATTTCAGTTATTTTTCATTTTTGCATCAGGTGGAGTTGGCAGAATTAGCCACCAACAGCATAAGAGTTAAATGCAAGCTGTTTATGATTTGACAAGAGCACTGGGCATTTTCCGAAAATAATGAGTATAACACAAATCATTTTAGTCTAAGAGTAGATCACAAAAAACTATGCTTTATTGTTTCAAACACCTTGGCTGAAAAAGTCATTTTATCAATGAATGGACATATTAGCAAATGATTGTCACTTCCCAGAGAAAGGACCTGGTCCTGAAACAAGATTGATATGCGATCTGGTTTTACAGCATATTTGGTTTGTTTCATTACTAGATCTGTGTGGTACTAACATAATCTATAATCATTGGGACCATATCATTGAATTTTGCAGTTGTGATGATTTTCCGACTGGCAGACCCCAAACCAGATAAGAATCAGAAGAAACTACAGAAAGCAAATGCACAGAATGTCAATAGCATGGAATATGAACTTAACAGAGAAAAATCCTTGCTTGGAACTGATGAATTCTCCACAAAGATGGATCGACCAGTTACTGCAAGTGAAATCACACCAAGAGAAACTTCTGAATACGAGAATATCAAAATCATCAGTCCTGCTTACTATGATGATAGTGCAAGGGGAAGCTTTTCCAAACAAAAGAAGAAAAAGAAGTTTTCACTTCCCTGGTGGACTGTCTTCGTTGCCTATTTTCTCTGTTTAGTATCAGTGGGCATTGCCTTCTGGCTCTGTGTGGAAGTTGCAGGGGGGTTTGGGAAAGAGAAAGCTGCCGAGTGGCTCTGTTCGTTTGCGATGTCCTTTGTGGAATCGGTCTTCTTAAGTCAGCCTATCAAGGTATGTAATTCAACCGCCATAACAATTTTTCAATCATATTATTACCACTATTAATACTATTATCATTATTATTATCATTATTATTATTATTATTATTATTATTATTATTATTATTATTATTACTTCATTATCATTATTATCATTATTATTATTATTATTATTATTATTATTATTATTATTATTATTATTATTATTACAATCATTATTATTATTATCACCAATGTGAAAATAGGATACAGTCACATGTTTGCTAGAAGCCAGCTGTGTTGCACGAGGCCAGAGTCTGCATTAAATACAGCATCATCATATTGATATTTACCGTTTAGTATTGATATTTACCTCTTGTGTAAACCAAGTACCAACTTTCAATTCAAAGATTGAATTATAGTTGCGGCAATATTGATCAAATTACACAATTCTATGAGGATTTTGCCTTTACCAGTGATATTTACTTTGTTTTCCATTTAACTTACAGGTGGTTGTCCTAGCTCTTTTCTATGCTTTGATCATCAAGAAGCCCGAGGTGGCTGATGAGGAAGATAATGGTTTGAAGAAGGACGAGGAGTATCTTCACCCAGTGGGCAGCGATGCGATACAGCAAGATATATCAGCAAGGAAAGCCAACGTTCCACTGCCGCCAGACCCAGAGTACCTCGACCAGATGAGGAAAACAAGGTAGGCATGATGCCATCGAATATCAGTGCTCATTGATTTGTTTGTATTATATCAGCATATGGCCATTCCATATACCCTCCTATATGTCAAATTTTGATTTGATCTGTTACCATCCTTTTTCTGCCATATTGTGACGTACCTTGCACTTTTAAGATAAATTTCACGAGAACCCTTATTTACAAAATAATCAGATTAAATAGTAGTATTACCTTTATCCCTGCGTTTGTTCTAAATCTTAAAGATCAGTTGGAATCATTTCATCTGTATAACTATATCACGGTTATTGCAATCCAAATTAATCTGGGTCTTTTTGATTTGTAGATTTAAGGAGATCGAGATGCAGAAAGTGATTCGTGAGATTCTTGTGTATATGCTATTCCTCTACCTGCTCATGACCGTAGGCTATGGGAACCGCGATCCGTGGGGCCACAGTCTGTACGACGCCTGCCACAGTGTATTTGGCCAGGGCTATTATGGTGACAAGGGTGGTCCTGCATTCAGTGCTGTAAGTATTTTCTCGGGAAGTTGCATAACACCACAATATTGTTAAATTTACAGTTGAATTATCATGTTACTTTCTAGAGCTTTTCAAACCAGATGAATACATATTGAGGATAGTCGTAGGAGCGTGCTAAATTGTTGACCACGTGAAATGAAATGATTCCATTTTTGAATTTCTAGGTGAACACCAGAGAGTTGTTCTATAAGTATATGGAGAAAACGTTCATTCCTTCTATGTATGCTGGTGGCTGGTATGATGGGAAAGACTATCCGTGGTCACAGGGCTTCATAGCAGACAGGAATAGCTACCTAGTGGGAACTCCACGCTTGCGGCAACTGAGAATTAAACCATGTAAGTAACGAGCATGACACTTCAAACTATACTACATATCAGTCAATCTCTATTGTCATAGGAATTTACTGTTGCTGACATTGTACCTTGTTTTGGTTGCTGTTAATGGTACTACTACATTTATCTCTACTACTCTTGTTATAACTACTGCTACTACAACTTTGACTACTACTACTTCTACTACTACTACTACTACTACTACTACTACTACTTCTACTAATACTACTACAACTACTACTACTACTACTACTACTACTACTACTACTACTACTACTACTACTTCTACTAATACTACTACTACTAATACTACTTCTACTACTACTACTACTACTACTACTACTACTACTACTACTACTACTACTACTACTACTGCTGCTGCTGCTACTACTACTGATGCTGCTGCTGCTACTACTACCATTACTACTACTACTACTTTTACTACTCCTGCTGCTGCTGCTACTACTACTACTACTACTACTACTACTACTACTACTACTACTACTACTACTACTACTACTACTCTGCTGCTACTGACATTGATCTGAGTTAAACATCTAAATGATATATTTTGAAATTAATATTCTATTTAGCAGGAAAACCTTTTAACTAAGGTAAAAATCGTAATTATTTTCTGTAAATAATAGGTAAAGTTGTCCACTATTATAGTCTGATTATGTTACCGTCATCATTTTCTCATTATAGATCAATGTGAAGCGTCTGTTGCCAGTCGTTTGTGGCCAGAATGTAAAGGCACGTATAACATATTCGGACAGCAAGAAGGCAACTTCAAGAAAGGATGGAAAGCAATAAACGAAACTGGTATGTCTTTTTTGATATATATGTATTTTTAGAAATGAAACACAAGAGAAATATGATTTCAATAAGGATGGAAAGCAATAAACGAGACTGGTATGTCATTTTGGTCTATACGTATTTTTACGAAATGAAACACCAGAGAAATATGATTTCAATACATCAGAATCATATACCCCTAGATATCACCAGATGGCGAACAGTGCATCCTTATGGCGCTATTCAAGATATAATCGCTGTAAGATATAATTACATCAAATTACTGTAATAGTAACCTGGGTTTTCTTACATCTAATTGGTTTCTCTTTCATTACATCATACTGTTGAGGGCTATTGCAACCCACCATTCAGGATTAAGCGTAAGCCATTTGCATTGAAACTAGTGAATTATGATAGTGTTATTCTCCTACTGCATTCATGCCGATGTCAATGCGGTTTTGTATCAGATATCATATAACTACACGGAGAAGGCAAAAGGACAGCGAGTCAGCGTCTACTACCAAGACTACCGATTTGTTGATATAAACGTCTATTAGTTCCAGAGTCTCTCAGCTGAAACAATAAGTTCATATACCATCTGATAATCCGTTCCTCTTAAAAGTAAGGTACATGAATACAAATTGAAGCGAAATAAGATTGCATATTCGTTGATTAAATACAGAATGAATATACTTTTTTTCCTTTCTAAAAAGGTGGCGAAAATCCGGATCCGGGATGGGGATATTCATCTTCTGGTGATCTGGATGGCTATCCATCAATCTGCGTCTTAGCTACGTATGGCGGAGGAGGTTATGTGGCAGAGCTAGGGCCCTCCGCCCTCACCGCTAATGCTACAGTGTCAGATCTGAGAGACAACAAGTGGATCGACGATTTCACACGGGGTGTCATGATAGAATTCGTTCTCTACAATCCAAATCACAATATGTTTGGGATATCCTTCATGGCCATAGAATTTGATACTACTGGATGTAAGTCTCTTTCTTAATCCCTACTTACAAAATTGGTCTACGTATGTAATAAAAACCAAAAGGGCCCTCCGATCGAAAGAAAATGGTGTGCTTTCACTGTCAAATCAATGCTATTAGATCAAATATGTATGTCTAATCTTGAAATGCTAATGACTATTAGACTTTACTATCACAACTCTGCAGTGACTCATTATGTGTGCCATCATTTAGAAGAAAACCTCAACCCTCGTTGAATTAAGACATTACTAAATAAATGTATTGACTTTATCCGAATACTTTTGACTATCATGTTTTTAACAACCTTTAATCAACATATCAAAAGCATTAATAGATCAAAACACCACTTGTACTTCGTCCCCTGTGCTATGGCAATTTCATTATAAAGTTACATGAACAACTTACATGGAGATATATATACATATATATTTTTCAAGCCTTTGTTCTCTAAGCTGCTTAATACCAAAGGTGTTACCCAAGGGTATAATTTCTCGGCCTGTGATTGGTGGAAGGCAGTCAACTGTGGTACAAGCCACATATATTCCTCGGAAGCTGTGGTGTATGTGATACCCTCGGGGTTACTCGACTACGCCTGGTAACACCTTGGGTATATCCCATACACCAAAGCTTCCTTGGGGTCTATTTATCACACACACACACACACACACAAATATATATATATATATATATATATATATATATATATATATATATATATATATATATATATATATATATATATATATATATATATATACATACATACATACATACATACATACATACATATATATATATATATATATATATATATATATACATACATGTAAGTTGCAAGTGTAACTTTATAATGAAATATATATATGTATATATACTAAGTATTCTGTTTATTTCAGCGGTGATTCCGTTCTTTAAATTCCACGTGATGCGGCTTGACCGTTACTCTGGCAAGGGTATGTTGATGGTGATGGCTGCAGAGTTTATTACCTGTGCCTTTATCGTCTACTTCTCTGTCAAAGAAGGAATCAAGTTATGGAAACAGCGAAAAGAGTATTTCAAGGTATGTATTAAGCTATTTGCATACCGTACAACGTTCATACCCACAAACCTTAGTTTGTGCTCGATTCGTAACTATCGACATTTTAAAGGGTTAAAGAAATTTGTCTATGTACATTGGGCATTTCATCTGGCGGTAAGATTATCATGCAGGTTAATAGAGTTGATACGCTTGTCTCTGCAAGAGCAAAGTAAGTTATCTTTATAATGTGTGCTTTGATCTGATGCCATGCTTTTGGTATCTGCATCATTAGCCAGTACATGTTTTTAATAATAAGAACTGAAACAACAATAAACTTTTCCAATTCTGAATATGAAACTAATTCTAACATGACAAGGAAACCTTTAAGTTTAGGATCCGACCTCGACTATGTAGTATTTTTGCAGTGGTTGGCAAATGTTGTCATTGAGTTCCCATGAGCATTTTCTATGTAGAATATATTTCATGTGCAAACCTGACACAGGTGACTTTGAAAGTGATGTCAACACTATTCAATGTCAAGGAAACTAGTGTTGCTCCCTTTTAAACCTCCAATTCCAATAATTCATATCCACAACTAAACGCTTTTTAACTTCCCCTTTTGGTAGTTAATAGCCTTTACTTAGCATCCATTTAGCCTAGAACGTTAAAATCAAAGTTGACATTTTCTCCATTTTAAATTCAACCAAAACGACGTTGTGTTCATAACTTTACTTACAGGCTTATATCTCATTTCATTCATTCATCTTCAACTAGGACCCTACTACTTTCTGCAGCTGTTGTCTTTGAACTGCCTTAAGTGGTGTCTCCTAAATCATATTTAAACCAGCATGGGGTTAAAACATGTCATTAAAGCTCTATCTTGGACCGTAGCATTAAAGCAGGCATAAATCTGCAAATATCGAGGAAAGCCGATAGGATTACCTTAGGAAAGACGTCTGATGACCAGAAAAAAATATTAGGAATCCTTTGTTATCATTTAGGATGTGTGGAACTGTGCTGAGTTCTGCGTGCTGTCGCTGGCTCTGAGTGCCTTGGTGATGTTTATGTACCGAATGTTCGTCTCCATGCGCCTCGCCAGCCGCTTCACTGACATGAAAGTCAAGAAGTTTGTCAATTTCCAGTATGTTTCCATGTGGGATGAGGTATGTAATCATGTTGATCCTCTTTCGATATCTGTCACGTTGAACAAAAAAATCTACATTTACTTAGAGCCCCTTTTTGACATTTATTTCATTGGGCTTTGTAATACTGTTATCTGACTTCATTTTTAATTTGTTGAAATACTTTGGAATGTAGCTTGTTAGTATATATATATATATATATATATATATATATATATATATATATATATATATATATATATATATATATATATATATATATATATATATATAGAGAGAGAGAGAGAGAGAGAGAGAGAGAGAGAGAGAGAGAGAGAGAGAGAGAGAGAGAGAGAGAGAGAGAGAGATTTAGTATTTCCATGTAAAATGATACATTAGTAACCGTGTGACACTTAGTTTGATGTAATTAACTATGATTTTTATTCTTCTATTCTGTGTTCCTTTTTTAATTACTATACGTTGAAAGTATGTGATTGTATTATTTCATGTCCAGGAGATATGGTCAATAAATATACCTTACAATGTATATATTCAAAAGCAGTCCATTACCCCTGAAATCAGAGTTATAAAGTTTGCTGTCAAAAGTAATAGAAGTCCCATATATCATTCAATGCAGGCTGGCTATCAAAAGATCATGCACGTTGCTTATAATCTACAACGCAAATTGCAATACGTGATTTAACCTTCTCCAGTTGTTATCAATACCATGAGACAAACCTTTGTGAAGTGAATTAAGGATTGACACATGTTCTACCTTTGTGTTTCAGTTCTACGGCTGGCTACTCGGCTTCATTATATTCCTGGCAACCCTAAAGTTCCTGCGTCTACTCCGCTTCAACAAGAAGATGTCCATGTTTGGCTCGACACTCAGGTTCATCATGGCGCCCTTGGCCAGCTTCTCCGTCGTTTTCTTCACCCTCTTCTTCGCCTTCGCCCAGTTGTGCTACTTGATGTTTGGCAAAGTGTTGCTGGACTTCTCGACCTTTGTCACCACCCTCGAAAGCCTGCTGGCAATCATGCTGAGTAAGATTCATTGAACTTACCTTTTACAATAAAGATATTTAATTCCTGCACTAGCCTGTCCACGCATTTAGTGTATTAGTTGAATGTCGGCACTCTATATGTTTGTCCATTAAGGGTGTATATTTTTTCATTACCAAAATGTTGATAATACATTTTATCATCAGCTCCACTCTTATACTAGCAGCTGATTGGTCAATTTCTTTGGTGTACTGGACTGTATTGGCGTCCTAACATTGCTTTTCATTAATTATCAATGTTAGTATCCCAATAAGTGTTTTAATCCCATTCTTAATGTTTTATCAAAAAAAAATTGAAATTGAAAAAATAATGATAAGAAAAATTACAATAAAATAATTTAAAAAAAATTAGAATAAAAAAATGAAAAAAATGAAAAAATGAAAAAAAATAAAAAATTATAAAATAAATGGATAAAAAAGATAGAAAAAAATAATATATATATTTTTTAAAATTAAAAATAAACACAAAAAAACATGATAAATTCGTTATCCTCCTTGTAAAAAAGGGATACGGCCTGGTATCTGCGAGAGGCCAGCAGCTGGCCTATCGCAGATACCAGGCCGTATCCCTTTTTTACAAGAAGGATAACTTATAATACCACACCTGGCGTATATACCATAGTCACGTGATCTCATGGAGAGGAACATTTAAAGCCGTTACAACTGAACAGACAAAGTTACCATGATGGGAAATGTATGAAGGTCCACACCACCATGCCGAACAATTATACAAAGAATCTGATTGAATACAGGCAGAATATCTTTCTGAGGCAGCACTTGTATCAGCTTTTTTGAAGTGTATACTGTTATCACCGAAAGAAGATAAAGTCATGGTCAAACCATATGTGTATTATAATGAGCAAGAGATAGTTTTTTAAAACTTTTATGTATGTATCATTTACTTAAACATTTTTCTTTTAGATAAATTCTATTTCTATTTCTTCAAGCAAGCAAATCCATAATTTGTATCGTCATGAGCAAGAGATACTAGTAGTGTTTTAAAACTTTTTTATGAATGTACCATTTACTTTAACATTTTTTCTTTCAGATAAATTCGATTTTTATTCCTTCAAGCAAGCGAATCCCGTCTTTGGTCCAGCCATTTTCTTAATTTACACCTTCCTGGTGAATTTCACGGTCATCAACTTTTTCTTCATCATCATCATTGATGGTTTTGAGGAAGTTAAGGGAGACCTGGCACACCAGGCAAATGACTACGAGCTGGTGGATTTCATGGTTGGTCGCTTCAAGAAGATGTTTGGGTTGGCATCAATTGACAGCCACAGCGCACACAAGAGAGAGTACCGATGTGACTTCGAAAATGTTGAAGGTATGTCTTATTGACACTCATGACTACATGTAACAATAATATCAATGAGCTGAGTTATAAGCTAGTATCGTTTTTTTATTGTTAGATGTTCTATCATTATATATGTTCATTTCTATCTATCACTTTTTTTCATGTCTTATGATATACGGAAATATATTGCTATACAATATACTAAGATGCAATATATTGAATGCATGGTATACGTAATACCTCATGTCACAAGTATGAGCGTATTCTAAGTAATATAGTTATGTGAAGAGGATTTATTCAAACATAACCATGCCCTCCTATTACTAGTTATTTCATTTTTGGCCACATAAGGAAATTCATATCCTTTGTTAATTACTCCTGCTCTTGTTTTTTTTTGTACCAGGTATCGGCCGCATCGACGTTGTTGGCAATCTGCATGAAAGAGTCAATAATCTTTTACGCCATTTTGATAAAACGTACAAGCCAGAGCTGGATAAGGAAGATGTACGGATGGAAATAAAGGCACTCACGCCAAACCAGAAGAAAGCAGGAAGAAGAATTGTCAGCTCTTCGTAGATCTCTTCATGTCTTTGGAACTATTCACTTGACATGCCTTCACTGAACAACTTCACTCACGCATGCTTTAACTATAATTATTGAAAAGAGTAGTTCCGCACTTAATATATTTTTAACCAATGAGAATGCCCGTATATGTTGACAGTTCCGAGCAGAATTGTCTGCTTTTCGTAGATTTCTTCATGTCTTTGGAACTATTCACTTGACATGTCTTCACTGAACAACTTTACTCACGCGTGCTTTAAGGGAATGTATTTTTGTTCTTTTATCTAAACCTTGGACATTGAAGGCACTGTTTATTGTTTTGGGAGCGTCTTAAATGTTTGGCAATCAAATACACATCATTATGACAAGGCTTAGCTTTTGGAATCCTTTTACCATGAACTATTCTAATGAAAATTCAATCTTATCAGCTTTTGTGGAGGAGGGTTAAACAATCTATTCTCTTTGATATGATATCTGATATGGCTACTGTCATTCCTTTTGTTCATGTAACACATTAGTCAATATCAAATCATTAAAACATGGTATTTGAAATAAACACGTTGCACAAATTACGAGCTACTTTTTCGCTGTATTGAACACCTTTTTATGATACATAAAATCACTTTTATTTAAATATCACAATGATTGTACCCCTTCGCGCTAATGTTTTCTGTCAAATATACTAGAAGCCGAAGGAAGACAGTCTACCTTATAAACAGTGTTGTGTATCTGAGGACAGCATACCTATTTACTAAAGGCTGAATGGTTGGCTTTATCTTTCACTTGATGTCACTGCATGAACGTACCAAGCACCAAGTATACACTCAACAATAAACTCTATAACACCTACAAACATACATACATACATACAGACATACATACAGACATACATACATACAGTACAGACATTTAATTACTGCACCAGTCGACCGGCCGTCTGCCAGTTCCAAGTTGTACGAACACCATTTGGTAACAAGTCAAACATTTAAAATAATAAGCCAAGCACATCTATGACCCACGTAGCTTGCAAATGAAAGCTTCTTAATGTTGAGAGGTAATCCATGCATCCGTACCCAGGAAACTAGGTGGCAGTCGGGCGTGCGGTCGTGTATTATGCCCGGATGACCATGCATTTAGTGCAGGATTTGAATGTCGCCACTGTACATACATACATACATACATACATACACACATACATACATGTACACAAATGCATACATACATGCATAACCTTTATACAAATATACATTTATTTATTCACTAAAAAACTAGACACTTAAGGATACACGGAAATAAACAACCAGAGAAATACAAGGTTTGTGTAAAACAGAAGCCCCTGCCATCAATATCATGATTTGACATTCCCTCCACTATTCTTATAACTGACGATAGGTTTAATTTGTTCTGATGAAATACTGTCATTTGCAAATGTACCAAATAAAGCACAAAAAGCACAATACATGCGTTTGATTTATCATTTTGATATTATGAACCATTACTTTTAGTGTAGTGCATCATAAGCTGGATTTCGGGCTGAACCCTTATTTTTCATATACATGTATAGTTGTTTTGCAATTGATTCTGGTAGCCAAGGGTACCCACAAATTGGGCTTTCTCCTGTTTTGGTTGATCCAGATATTGAAATCTGAGATACCTACAGACCTGCAAGTTACATAGTACCTTCATTGCAGAGAACAGGGGTCATAATGTATAGTAGGTCATTTAGCTAGAATATACACATTTTCGCCTGTATTTTGCTAAGATCTAAACAGCAATAGAGCACAATAAAGAGTCCATCATTATTCTAGCTCAAATTAAGTTAGCAAATAGATATATCCTTGTATTTGAACATCCATAGGTACCTTCATTGCAGAGAACAGGGGTCATAATGTATATAGTAGGTCATTGAGCTAGAATATACTATATATATGATTAACATACTCCCAAATCCTGATCGCTCTTTCCGCCTCAGAGTCGTATGATGTATAAGGGACTGTCTAAATCCATCCGAGTTAGGGAAATCCTCATTTATGCATGGCATTGGCTTGGGTATTCTTCAGGAATGTATGTTTCAAGATTTGTACCATGTAACTAATAATTCCATCCAAAATAGGGCAATGAATCTTGTTATTATTGCTCTTCTGATTTTAACCAATTGAGTCTACCATGTGATTAGCCCAATGGCTGATATTATAATTTATTACGCTACAACCTTCAAACCTATGACAAATATTATAGTGCCCTCTTCAACAGTCAATAAGGTTATATTATAGCATATTCCTGTAGTCATCGAAGACATTTTTTTCTAACACAATACAACTAGTGCAAAGACAGAGTTAATCTTAAAAAAGGAGTAAAACACAGGCAAAAATCATACATTCTAGCTAAGTGACCTACTTTATGACTATTCCGAGCAGTGCAGGTACATACAGTTGTCCGACTGCAATTATAAATTCCTTTGCTACCCAAATGAATAACATTTTGAACTAGAATAGTCGACGTAATAATGTTCAGAAAATAGCAAAATGTAGGCGAAAATAGCATATTTTAGAAAAGTGTCCTTTCTGCTGACCTCTTTTCTCACGAGTGCGGGTACCTACTGCCGTCCAACTACAAGTATCAATTTACTTTCCTCCTAAATAAGTCATATTCAAAACAAGAGTAGTAAAAGTTTCAAATAAGTTGATGTAATGCTTTGAGAAAATGCAAGCAAAATCGTACATTTCAGTTAAGTTACCTATTTCCCGACCCCTGTTCACAGCAATGCACTTACCTTCACTTGTCAAACTAAAATTATCAATTTATTTGCAACCTAAATACGTCATATTTAGAAAATAAAAGGTGAAAGTGTTATATAATCGATATAATGCTGTTCAAAATGCAGGCGAAAATTTGTTCATTTTTAACTAAAAGACATACTTTTTGACCCCGGTTCTCAGCAATACAGGTACCTATGGATGTTCAAATACCATCATATATATATTTTCTATTTAGATTCAGCCTTTGAAACGTTATGGGTCTGTAGGTCTCTTATATTTCAATATCTGAATCGACCAAAACAGGAGAAAGCCCAATCAGTCCATTGCATGTACCATGAGGGGTGGCAAAGATGGGTCAATATCTCAAATTGCCCAAGGGTGACAGCCCGGCACCCAGAAGATTCCTAAAGTGGGTACCCTTGGCTACCAGAATCAATTGAAAAAAACTTTATTTGAAAAAAAAGGTTCAGCCCAAAATGCAGCTTTCTGTGACAGACTATCAGACTCTATCAGGTAGGCGATAATGTAAAAAGGTAGATTTTGTAGCATAATTTAATTGTCGGATTCGCCGCAAACGATTTTGTGAAAACATGTATGTGAACCTGTGTCCTATGATTTTAAAGCAACAAGCTTATCAATCGACAAACTTGATCAAGATTGAGAAAGGGTTTGCTCAGGTATGAATAGGAATTACCACTTAACACAAAACAAAACAAAAGAGTGGCTTTCTCTAATCTAATCTAATCTAACAGTGGATCATGCAACTTAACCTATGATGGCAACGAGGAAGATCAATAATTGTTGGAAGGATGTGTATTCATTGATTCAGGTCTGGACTTTTTCCATTTTTGAGTTTAGTGTGTCTGGAACTGTGCTACACTTTGCGTGTTGTCATAGCTGCTGTGTACGCCAGTGATTGTTCATGTACCGAGTGTTTGTTTTCATCCGGCTCAGAAACCGCTTCACTGACATAACAGATGAGAAGTTTATGAATTTCCAGTATGTTTCAATGTGGGATGAGGAATATAATAATTATCTTTTTTTTAATAATTAGTCAAGTCATACAAGACTGACTTTTTCTACGTCTGACATTAGATATCGCACCGTAGTATCCACCTAGTGCATTTTCAAACTATTATTTAAAAAATCAAAAGTGTTATGATATATTAGAAGTTCTCCCAGCCTTTAGTCTGATTGATATCATAGAGATAGGTGTTTCGTCAGTAATTTCCGAGTGCATATAGGTTGCTTTTCTTTGTTATTCACACCAAGAGGTAGGCTGACCACATAGACTGACTAGACCCTTTGACGTCAAAGCTCCACAGGTAAGGGCGTAAAGGCAACGTTATTGCAAAGGAGGTCTTGGGTAGGAGGTCTAAAAGCTAATTATCTCCTCTATCAACTTAATAGCAAAATGATTTTGTTATGTAATATTGTTCGGGAACGAACTGCGAGCACATTGTCGTCCACGTGCGAGTGTGCTGGAAGGAAGTGTGCTCGAGGAACCACCAGGGCTCTGCGTTGTTGCTTTCCTACAAAAACAACTACATTTTTAGCCATATTGCTATGTTCTTGAAAAGGCGAACATGCTCTCTCTCTCATGAGTAGTGATCAGTCGCCACAAATCTCGTCATTTTAACTTTCTATTGTGGTACGGTCAAGAGAACAAAAGGAGGGGCCCTTTGGGTTTACTTTGTTAAATTGGTCCCAATTGACATAGCTGTCTGCTCTGACCATGCAGATTCCTTCCCCTGAATTCTGACAATACCAGAAGATCACCATTTACTATGTAAACCACGTGCTGTTAGTACTTTTGAGGCTTATGGGAACATTAAAAAATATTTTTAAAATACTCATCGTGCAGATCCCCTGTTGATGTAGGACCTTGCACTTTACCAAAGACATGAATGCTCATATGGTAGACTCTCATTTTCGAGTTAAGGGTGAGTCTTGATATTTTGCAAAAAAACGAAACACATCCTGATATGTTCTTTAAAGGTGCCACATTAACTCAAAATAGCCACTTACTGAGGAGTCTACCATTATTCCGCAACTATGAGATGTAACCTTTGCAATAGCATACGTGCCGTTGTCTTCATTAAACTCAGTTTTCAGATATTCAAGTTTTAAAAATGACCCGTGTATCAAGCAGGGTTCTACCCTAAACGATTAAATCAAAATGACCAACAGTGCCCAATGAATATTTGGCAGGGTCGGGATCATAATCACTAATCAATAATATAACGTGGTGCTGGAACTAGTGAATTTGCTTTCGCCAAGATGTTCTTGCCGTTGAAGAAGGCAACACTGATGCTGTCCGTATTTCGTAAAAATATGTGCGTCCACAGGACACATGCTCAGAAGAAGTTAAGTTTATAGATGTCAAATATTGTCTGGACTTTTCCTTTTTCGAGTTTAGGATGTCTGGAATTGTGCTGAATTATGCATGCTGTCATTGCTCTTGAGTTTACTGGTAATATTCTGCTGGATAAAATATGCTTGCAGTATACCCGAAAGGATGCAAGGAGGCGTGTACGCATGTTTTGAGGACCAGAACTATGGGTTTGGATTTGGAATTTCGTTTTTCGTCATTTTTGCGGCTAAATCGTGACTAGCTAGTTGTAAATGGTGGAGGAAACCGACGAAAACCACCGCCTAAACCCAAGTCCCTGACAAGTTTCTCACATGTGCTGGGCGGGATTCGAACCCGGACATTGGTGAGAGACAGCTGGTAGTCAGTGGCAACGCATAGGACCACACGGCAATCAGGGCAGTATGGGATACCTATTGGTTCTGACAGACAGGCATATATGTTGAAATCGATCAGACCCTTACTGACAGATTTTGTTGAGGGGTTGGGGTAGGCCCGCGCAATAATAAATAAAATGTCCAAAAACAGAAATTCCTTACGTAGCATAGATATGCCTACGAGGATGTGTGCTTCGTGTGAAAAGCTGTCTGCCCGATTTGCAGATATGATTGTATGATACATGTACTTGCAACATTTGAGTGATTGACATTCACTGCCATATTTCTTTGCTTAGCAAAAATGTCCGAACACTGAGTCATTTATGCACGATTTACTTAAATTTAAGTATGAAACGCTATACTATTATATGTTTTGTCCAGTCTACACGACTAAGTTACATAAGAAGGATTTCATGAAAAGGAGTACCACTGCGCATGCGTGTAGTACGCGCGTGCTGCGTTGTCGTGTACGTGTTGGATTGCACTATTGACAGGTAATCCTATTTCTTTTGTTAATACACTAAATATCTTGTTTCCTCAAATCATCCCCAATGCAAAGAAGTGTTATGGGAAAAACGATTTTATGCGTGTCATGACATTTGACTCCGGGTCACGGACTCTAACTAATATGATACATTTAGGCAGTCTGATATTTTTGTTATAATATTAACCACATAGCGTTTTAAGGATGCCTCCCCTCTATCTATCTAATGCATTGAGAATTATTTCTTACTTATTTGATCTATAAAAGTAGTAAGAAATTACATTATTTAATATCTGTCTTTTGTATGAATGTAATGTAATGTAATAGTTATTGACCATGTGCTTAGATATGAAATTAATGTAGAATAGAAGGTATTCTAGGATAATACAAATGCATATTCTGATACTTTCCCCTTTAATTAGATTTTTATTCAATCGAGCAAGCAAATCGTTTCTTCGGGCAAGGCATTTTCTTGATATATACCGTAATGAAAGCTTTCCTCATCATCAACCCTTTTCGTCATTTTCATCGAAGGTTTTGAGGGGGTAATGGCGAACCTAGCTTCCTAGACCAATGGTTACGAGCCGGCTGAGTTCATGGTTGGTCGCTTTAAACAGGTGATGAAATTGGGCACGGATGACAAAGAAAATCCGGAGACAAAGCTAGGAGAAGAGTCGGACAATGTTGAAGGTATATTTCGATTTCACTCGCTGATAACATCAACGACATTGAAATATTTATACAGTAGGTTAATGAGGATAATTTAAGAATAAACGATTATTCTGAGGCTTGCATATCTGCTCTACATAATATAAACCCAGGTTCCTTATTCTTTTAAATCGGACCAATTGTGATCGCGATTGTTGCTAGGCATGCGGATGTTGTTATGTGTAACACTTACGTATAATGTAAAAGTATTTGTCTACCACTGACGATAAAACTTTTGATAGCCTAGTATTCTTAAAAAAAAAGTTATTTCCAATTGAGTTGAACGGTTGTTTTACCCTGCTATTCCGGTTTCCCCCACCATCTGCAATAGGCCTATAACACATTTTTTTTTATTTGAAAATCATCTTTATTCAGGTTTGCATATATAGAAAACAAACAAAAACAATTACAGGCAGTCTGTATTATAGTAACAAAGGAAAAGTAATTGTTTTATAACTATAACATGGTAACATGATTAAAGATTTACTAGAATCATACTAAGAAGTGATGTATTAGACAATATTGTTGTTATTGTAGGAATTGATCACGGTAGGTAGGTGATTGTGGCAATACCAGTGCCCGGCCCAGTCAGCAGCCAAAACCGAGCCCGTAGGGCAAGGTTTTGGCTGCTGAGTGGGCCGGGCACTGGTATTGCCACAATCACCTACCTACCGTGATCAATTCCCATTATACCACACGACTTACAAACATATTTTGGTCAGGTGTTTTGCTTTAAATTAAGATTTAAACCAAACTTAGCATGAGCTGATTGTCGCAACATTCTAGATGGTGCAACAATCAGATCGTCATAGCACAATAGGATTTACTATTGTTGGAAGCATGTGCATGTGTGACGCACCCATTGTTGAGGGAGGAGGTTAAGGTGGTAAAATATACCACACCTACCCAAGGCCACCGCCTAAGCCACAAAACATCATATAATCTGCATTTATCTGATCTCATTGGCTCCGATTCTTTGTATAATTGTTCAGCATGGTGGTGTGGACCTTCATACATTTCCCATTGCTTGGTAACTTTGTCTGTTTGGTTGGAACGGCTGTAAATATTCCTCCCGTCAGGTCACGTGACTATGGTATATACGCTAGGTGTGGTATAATGTTGTACAATCTTTGAAATAAAGACCATTTTTTACCAAATATATACTCTTTGTCATTTATGATAGCTTTATATTTATCATATAGATAACATTGTTGGACATTAGATTTAACCTGATGTATGGTTGGCTGGGTACCATCGCGCTTACTTTGGAAGATTGTCTTTTTTGTGTTTAAGATTATAATGTTTATTTGACCAGAATTTTCTAAGTCACCAATAATCTTCCTTCTTTCAGTGAGATGGTACTCAGTTATGCCCAAGTTTCTAATCCAATTTTCAACATCCCGCCACAATGAGGTCACTTTACTGCAGGTTATCAACATATGATAATTGCTATCTCTTTCAGAATTACACATTGAGCATAAATCAGAGTCTGTAATTTTGATTTTAAATAAGAGATCATTGGTGAAGAACCTATAATGTAAGGTGCGAAATTGTATGTATTTTAAATAAATATCATCTACAACAGAGATGTCGACGAAGGAGCTTCTGATTTTATGGGAAGAGAGTCAAGTCCTCCCTTGTCATACCATTTAGTGCAAATATTACCAAGAATATCACATCTTTGTGAATACATACTTTTATATAGATTAAATACACCTTTGATGTCTCTATTCATAATATTGTTGAAAAGACTATTAGCAGGTCGAGTTGGCTTATTTTCAAGAACTTCTTGATTGTCCAAAAAGAAATTCAGAGTGAGCATAAAACCTCCATATTCTAAGAAATTTGTCCTGATCTTATATGTGTCTTGGAAAACATCCATTGACATCAAGGAGAAGTTATCATCTAAGAGATCAGATATTATACCTATACCTTTTTTAAACCAAAAGGGGTTTGAGTGGTAGTCTGAGAGTTTCATTATACCATAAGGAATAAATAATATATTATTAACTTCAGTAATTATGGGATATCTCCATAGTGCCTTTACACTTTTAAGTACATCCACCCAAAAAGGTATTTGGATAACATCCAGCATTCGTTCAGCATAATCCATACCAAAAGTGAAAATATCATGGAAGTCCTCCATAACACTTAAACATACATGAATATGGAAGAAAACCGTTAATTCAATTCCAAATAACATGCCTCTGGGGAATCATTAAAATAACTAATGTGCCAACTTATATCTATATTTAATATTCGGTAAAGCAAGCGATCCATCGTCTACGAGCATTAATATTTTCATCGCTAATTTGAAATGATTCATACCCTGAGTTAATAACTAATCTAGCCTTTAACTGTTTTGTATCAGGTATTGGCAACAATAATCTGGAAACGTCGACATCCCAGAAAGACATCCAGCCTTCATCGCTTGCGGTTGTTCGTAAGAATCTCGAATGACTCGACATCGTTTAAATATCTTGAGTACTGGTTTCGACTCCTTGGTGTTGTTTTAAACTAAATTTGATATCAGCATGGTTTTTATTTGGGCGGGTCAAACCGTTTGTTCCCACTTTTCACCCATTTATATCTGGGCCGTAACACACAGTCTAGCAATTTTCCTCAAAACCCAGTTATGTATATATTTGTTTAGTTTCAGTACAATTTGATAGAGAAATTGAAGAGGCATTATTAGTCCTAACAAAAGCAACATTCTTTAGTGAAATACTTCTCAAAATATTGTTTTGTGACTAAAATCTTTGAATATATGTTAAAGCAAAAGTACGCGTCGCATGTGAATTCAAAATTTGGTTGATAACATATAGACAAGTGACATATAAATTCATTATGGAACATCGAAATGAATCTGATTTCTTGAATGTGTCAGGGGTGGAGATTGAGCCTTAGATATTTTCAGAGCAGAGATAATACTATTGTGTTTTAGCATCATGCTAGCCTTAGACGTATGATATTCTAATAGGTTCTACTTAAGCCATATATTTTTTTGCGAATATATTTGAAAACCTAAACCCTGTCATGTTGGTATTCAGTAGTTAGTTCTCACTGAGTACCTTCAGATACCCATATGCCAGGGTTTCAGTTATTTTCCAAGTTTTTTGCATCATTTTGCATAGGTAAAATTAGCCACCAGCAGCATGAGGGTTATGATAAACGTTTCTAATGACTAAGTTTAATTATCTGTTTCTTGCACATTTATATGTATCTACCTTTAAATACAATTTTCCAAGAGAAATATTAAATCCAGTGAATTACTATAAACAAGAGTAGTATCGACTGAATTAGAGAAAAGGCTTAATCATGGATTAGTGAAAAACAAATATTTGATTGTTTAACTATATCTCCTATATTTTGGTACATTTTAAATTGTTCTGAGGGAATATTGCCATTTGCACCGAAGCAAAATAAAGCTCGAAAGGCACATCAGATCTGTGCGTCGTTATTGTTGAAATCCCTTATTCTACCTGCGGGGTATCGTCTTAACCTTCACCAGTACATGATATAGGGATTAATATGTAAGTGCTCACACCGTGATTACAGTTAGGAATACATTTGTAGAAGAAATGGGAATCCAAATAGAACCAAAAACGTTTCTACAAATGAGTTGTAAACTATGTCTCAATTCCATCGTTTTTGGGAAAGATATCAACGATCCAGATAATAATTTCTTGATTAATAGTGTTAAATATGTACAACAAAGACGTCACCCTGTGTTCCAATTACATTCTGAAGAACATATAGATCATAAGCAAATTGTTCTCTCCCTCTAACTCACATAGACCTATGTGTACAATACAAGCTGGGGAATAGCATATTTCTACGTATATATTTCCTTTAATATGTATTTTTTCTCGAAGTATGCAAGGTTAGTCTTATAAACTGAGCTGCCACGAAAATATGATACCAGTTCCATAGTCATTTCACACGCAAAGACCGTGTGTAGAAATGTAGTAGAAGTAGTAGAAATTGGAGTTGCCACCAAGGAATATGTGGGCTTTAAAGTACCTCTCGTGTGCACAATGGCACTACCGGTTCTCAGTAGTAGCAGATTAATGACCGTACATTAGGTACATCCGTACTAATTGGTGTTTAATTTGCGTGACATACTAATCCTATAGAGAGGGCGGAACAGGGAAATCCCACAAGAGTATTGTATTGCGCTGGGGCTGATATGCATTCTCTCTGCATGCATTTTCTTCACTCATATTGCTGCAGGTATATGTAAGCTTAAAACCAGATAATTCATATTACAAATCTCAGCAAAACGTCGCAAAAGACTCTACGTGATATGCTGCAACAGTTGGGTCCAATGTGAGTTTATTTACACTTCGATGGTAATATTTCTTCTTTGTAAAAGAGCGGTTCATAATTGAACGTAATCACTACCCCTATCATGAGGTCAATGTACCCTCGCGTCTTAATTAGAATGCAATATTACTTAAACGTCGTGGGAATAACGCCCACAAGAGGGATTCTTAAGCCGCATACAATCAGTTCTCATCAGGTGTTGTAGTGTTATAAGGACACGTTACAACATTCATGATTTTTCAACACGACTAAAATAAGTGGAAATTGCATGGTAGACGACGAAATATGAGTAAACGTTCTGATGTCTGAAATTAAATCAGTAATTCTTATGTGGATTTGCAGTGTCACTGGAATTCGATTATATCACACTTAGTGAGACGAAGTAGACTGTGATGTGAATCCATTGTGTATCTAATTTGATTTATGATTTGTTTTGTTATTATAAAAATCCTTACACGACTAATAGTGTGTTTATTAAATACACGACAACAATTGTGCCAAAAACTGTCGTAGCGGGTTTGCATTAGGACCGGGAAATATCTGTCAATAGTCAATTCATTCCCAACTCTAGCTGTTAAACTTGCCCCAATAAATAAGTGGTCTTGGGAATTTGCCAAAATAAATTTTCTACCATGGCAAATGAGACGCCATCAATATGGACACTATGATATTATTTTTCATATGAAATTAAAGTCGTTAAAATATTTTGATAAG
Organism: Maea johnstoni; assembly: GCA_963942565.1. Lineage (NCBI taxonomy): Eukaryota > Metazoa > Annelida > Polychaeta > Spionida > Magelonidae > Maea > Maea johnstoni. The sequence goes on along the minus strand of OZ012685.1, from coordinate 63,754,626 downwards.
AAGATTTTTTATCAAGAAAAAGGTGACAATGCCACAACATCATCAGACTACAGTAACTGCTGCGGGACTAAAAAGAACACCAACATATCTACTACATTTCTAGCGAGACTGCACATTCAGCAGGACTTAAAATGAGCCAATATTTCAGTAATTTTGAGTATGTCAAAGACTGTTGTTACACAGAACATGAACATGACATGAAAGGCTTACAACGTTGAGATGAAGACTGTTATTCATTGCTATTTGGACCATTTCTACCAGCCAAATACAATGCCGACATTTAATTTCTGCACTAAATGCGCGGGTAGCCCGGCCACAACACACGACCGCACGCCCGATTGCTACCCAGTTTCCAGAGCATAGATGCACGGATGACCTTGTTAATAATGACGTGTGTCATTTATGTGCTAGGCTTATTCTTTTGACACGTAGTCCATGAGTTTTTACAACCAGGCACCGGCAGACGTCCAGTCGACTGGTGCAGTAATTAAGTGTATGTACTGTATGGTGTAGTCGTGTTGAAAATCGTGAATATGGCAAGCCACTTAATAGAGTTACAAAGTCATATTGACTATCCGTGCGGAAGGCAAAAAAATCGCATTTGTACTTAACTCTCTCCATTTGATATACCAATATGGAAAGCACGAGATGTTCCAAATATCTGCTGTCATTTCAAAGAGGATACAAAGATATCCATTATGACAACAAGCAAACGTGTAGAAAGGTATGCATATCATAAACAATGGTTAAACAAAGCTGAGCATTTTCTCGTCCTTATTGTGCACGGTTATGTACATCTATGACAAAGAAAAGAAGCAAATTAGAAATCTTCGTTTATTGTCACTTTTTCTGACATATGCACGTATCATAAGGATAATCTTCTTTGAAAAAGTGAAAAAATGAAACATAACTATTCTGCTATTCTAAAAATAGTCATTCCCTTCCGAGGCTCACATTGCACTTTAAGTGTTGCCTTTATGGCGTTTCTTGGACGACGAGATTTTGCACCAATTTATCTATTGGACAAAATGTCACTCTCTGCCGATACTCTTTAGATTGCGAGGCACATAGATTGGAAATGAAATTAATATCACATGAAGGGCAAAATACTGAATGGAGTCAGGTTCACTTTTCACACTCCTTCATCATTACTGCCTTAGGCAATCATTATACTAATGGATACTGAAAGGGCAACATTATCATTAATACATAAACCATATATCACGAACAACCTTAAATATCAACTAAGATCTGAAAATTACTGAGTGCGTGTAAACAACCCTCCGGTTGATGATGAGAAAGGTCGTACTCATGGCAATGTACGTTGCGTTTGATGTAAAACATGTCTACGACTTCAATACACAGGCCAAGACCAAACAAATACAAAAAACACTAAACGACCATATCATGATCATCATAAGACTACTACAAAATTGATATTAGGAAAGGTCTCCTCCAATGGTGCATGTTACTACTAATATATTGTAGTTCTTTATATTACTGTATATTCAGGATAATGGCTTTGTTTGTTTGTATTTGGTTATATGTGCTCCATAACAATAATGTAATTAACTCACCTACATGTAACTCAGTACAAAAGTATAAAGCAGAACAAAAGGAGCACTACTGGCTAATTGCACGTAATAAATCATTCTTCAGGTTAATAAACATAAACAAGAGTTGTTAAACTGTGCCATCGTTGTTTGTGCGGACTATTATATTTTGGCGAGCATATGGATATTTCCTCACAAAGCCTTTTCCAATTTAAAATGTCTATTCTTCAATAGAAAGAAGTACTAATCCTGGAAATTGGGAAGGAGAGATGGTTGATCCAGTAATACTCAGACGTTATACAACCGTTAACATCGATCTAGGGCAGTTAGCTGAGATTGAGCTTAACAAACGCACACACATGTTTACCCAGTCTCCACGTGTTACGGCTAAAAGCGAAATTTATGCATGACAGCTTTATAACGTCTATCCGCAGGAGATCGAAGAAAGCAACGTGATGATGCAATGCGCATGCTCGTAATGATCATATCCTCGTAAGCGCGCAGGTCGAAAGTCCACATACTGATGGAAACGTACATAGGAGTCATACACACACTAACTGTGTCCACAAACAGCGCAAAGATGGTTCTTAAAGCAGTCCGCGTTAACGTCTTAAGGTAAGGTCTAATAGATTCACTCATACCAAAACAAAGGTGACAATACAGTAATATTTGCTGTATAAATTTCTCGGTTAATAGAACACTCGAATGCATGGAACACATTTTGGTTCCGCTGCATCGACCCATCAGATAATCACGAACAGCATAGGTGCAAGTGAAGTAACGGTTTAAGAGAAGCAAGACGTCTTTGATTTCCATAAAAAAGCCTGTCGTATTAAGAATGGTGTATATAGAAAAGGAGATACTAGGGAACGTTTGTGCTGCTAGATGTGTTTAGAAAATGCGTAGCAATTCAATTCTAAAGCAGGAATATTTTCAGAATATGACTGATAAATGTGTTTAATAACTGATAACACTATCTTTAGTAATTACATCGTGGTAAATATGTATAGAAAGGAAAACTTCATAGTAGACACAGCAAGTATAGAAACATAGACATCGGATTACATTGTGATAACATAAACATCAAAACATAGGGACTTTTTCGAGTGATATCCATTACAAATACAATTATAGGAATAGTTTTAGTTTCGAATGTTATAAAATGCTTTGACATGAATATACCAGTTGAAATTATTTTATCAGTTTCGTCATATTACTTTTATATGTTATGGGTATGTACAAACGTTATGCATATGTTGAACATTTGCTCTATAGAAAGGCATATAGCCAATTATTACACACTATGGCTTTGGCAAAGTCAGCTGTCTAACTGCAGTTGATTGTTTGAGGGCATACATGTTTAGCGTCATAACCGTAATGCGAATCTGGTAAAACGCAACAATATGTAATCAATTTGATAAGGAATGGTTTATGAAAGCCATTATGTAAGTTAAAGATGTTTTCGTAAATGGATATTTATGTCATTTGAACACACCTGCCCCAAGTAAAAGTAATAAAATTTGCTTCATAGAATGGCTATTACTCAACTATCAAACACTACAGCTTTGGCCAAGTCACTCTCTAACTGCAGTTGATTGTCTGAGAGCATACATATATAACGTCATAACCTTGATATCAATCCAGTACAACACAAAAGTATGTAATCATCTTAATAGGGAATGTTCTGTGAAAGGCATTATATATGTACAAGATATTTCATAAATGGATGACCTTGGAACATCTGCTCCAAGTAAAAGATATACAATGAAACATTCTAGAAAATGAATCAACTAATCGTACAAATCATAAGATGATGCTACATGGGCGAATACATGAATAAAAGTTGGCCCGATTTCACTTATTAGCCTTAACAAGATAACTTTGAATGAGAAGTGAATCAAAAAATGGAAAACAATATAAATATGCTTTAAGAACTACATATATTTTGCGATGTAGAAAGAAAAAACCCTACTTTCTTAATTCCTTTGTGTAGAACAACATAATAACGACACCCATATCCTTTGTTTTATGTTGGCTATTCTATATCTTTATTTGTACTTAGTGTTATATGTCCTCTTGTGGACCCTTATATAGTTTATTCATTCTCAATATGAGTATATATGGAATAAAAAGCATAGATAATATATGAAATGCCTGTATTTTCTTGTGAAATGAATGTGATACAAATTAATCCGATGAAACATTTTTGTAATTTGAAATTTAAAAGTCTAACATCATGTAAGACTATGCCATGCGTGTGTGTATGTGGAAACAAAGCGATTCCACTTTTTAAATTTCCCAAAGGTAAACAATTGAGTAATCAATTATCATGTCCAAAAATTATAGGCAATGCTTTTTGCCTTAACAAATTCCTCTGGAGCTAATTATTTCAAAATTGTTCGAATCAGTGAAAATTAGGTTCGAAGTATTGAAGTTGATTTATCAGTATTTTATTGAGAAAAAAATAATATATTTGAATTATACCAGATTTCTGACAGAGTTTGACAGGGAAGAACAGCCTAGGACAGCACGTACGTGTACATAACAAACAAAGACTATGCCATTAGTCAATGAATGGTATGTTTATGTATTTTTTGAAATACGATACGCCACAAAAGATTGCAATTAATTTCAACTGACTTAATTGCTTACATTCTATCTTTGTCCTTTCCACAATTCTTGTTGATAGAAAAGACCCAATTATTCACTATTTCTGGAAATATACACCCAGATCTAACTGGAGGAAGTGACTGTTAAACCTGTAAATATTGATCTCTCCATCACTGCAATGAACATATGGTGGAATTTCAGTAATTCAATGTAATTCCTAGCAAATATTCTTGTTTTACAAATTATCTTACATGATACGGAACTCAGCCATTTCAAAATATTAATTAAATTATACATTTTCAGAAACACAAAAGAATCGCAGAAAAATGCCACACCCTATGATTATCTAACCCGCGCCAATAATAAAACATTTACGATACAATAAGACTTCCTATATATCTGCATTTATCAAAGGTATACCTTATATACCACCTACACACAACTACCGCTTTAGTCAACCCTAATGATTTATTAGATAATAAGTCTTTTTGTGCCAAATGCATGTAAATACGTCACATATATGGACACGACATATCAGCAACTCGTTGTGGATGCAATATTGTAACATCCGTCCTCAATCCTATATCAATTAATGTACCACCTGCTGCCATTTCCTGCCGCCCTCGTCTTTCCCTTATTTTGATTTCAAACGTTTTTGTAATTACAAAGGCTTTTGTTGGAGTAAGCAGTAGCAATCTGAGACAAATTACTAGCTCCCTTTGGTTAGCAATATTCATGTTTCTTTCTGTTGTGGCTAGATTTCTCTGTGGATTAGGACCAACAATGAGCACTAATTAGTGGTCAAGTTCATCAAAGATAAGTTCAGTGCCCACGCGTTTATCTCCTCCCCTCAAAAGCAATCCAATTAGCATTGGAGCCCACTCAATGGCGAAACGGACAAGACCTGTCATGGGACTAATTCAACAAGCAACGTACATGTATTATAGAACACTGTCAATGTCAAAAGCAGGTGATTGGCCTACCAAATGCATTGAGTAAGGAGTATCACGTCTTGCTTTATAAGATAACTTAATTAGTCATCACAACCGAGCTAAATGTCAATCTACAGATGATAATGCACAGCCTTGGGATGTAATATGTAATATGAGAATAAGAGCATGCTTTGAAGAAGAAGTAGCACCTCGAGTATAGGCACAGTAGACGAATTAGGTGAGAGATTCTGACTGGCGATAATGACAATGAAAACATAGAAAAACAGTAAAAACGGCATTCCAAATAGAACTTTTACAATCAATTCATTACTTATAACTACTAAATAAATGATTAAACGTAAAAGGAAAACTGGAAGCATGCTTCTTTCAATTATGAAACGTCACAGAAAATTGATTGTCAATTAATTGAATAAAACACAAGCCAGCGTCATAAGTTAGTGCTTATGTGATTGTAATGGTATAATGAAATCGGTGAAACATTAGACAAGGTTGTATGTTATTACAGAGGGTAGATTTATATTGCAATAAATTATGAAGTCAGCAACACGTCGAAATGGAAGTGCGACCAATTAGAATGATTGATTAATAATGGCGGATATGGGCAATGGAAAAATGCTGAAAAATCTATGGAGTCTGCCTCGACTTATTTCATATAACAAGTATATACTATCAGAATGCTTTTTTTAAAAAACGTTTTATTGACTGCCATGTCATCTTAAAGTCTCACATTTAGAAGTCATAGTGCTAAGAGGCCACCAAACTCGCGGCCGAGGCTTCGTCATTGTGCTTCAGCCACATATGCGGGTTTGCCTGGTGACTTTACAAATGTGCGGCGTTTAAGAGAAATGTGACTATGGTCCCGTTTCCGGGTTTCTACCAGGCCCGGTCATGACCTACAGAACAGACATTTGATTTATACAACAGTCGACCAGACGTCTGCTAGTGCCTGATTGTACAATCACCCATATATTACATGTAAAAAGAAATGAGTCAAGCACATCAATGACACACGTATGTTACAAATCAAGACCACGCTCAGTTGTGAGGTCATCCATGTGTTCATGCATCCATGACTAGGAAAGAGAGTGGAAATCGGGCGTGCGGTCGTGTATTTTGCCCGGGTTGCCCACGCATTCAGTACAGGAATTAAATGTCGGCACTGTATATGTTTGAAAAACGTCGTAGATCCTGAACTACCAGACCATAAACATTGTATAGAAATAGAGTTCCATTTCAAACGTGGATGATTTTCAGTTCAGCGAAATGAAACACTTTTAGTACAAATACAACTTTCACTGTGTAAATAATATCAGGAATCTTTATCGGAATGGTTTGAAAAGCTTCATATCTGGCTTAAAGGCTTATACTTTTCTAATCGTCGTCAGTTTGTGATGTAGATCCTATAGGAGGTCTGATCAGCCGACGTCAATGCTGGGTCATTTGCCTGTTAAGGTAGTCCTACTTGCCGGCCAATAAATTGCAATATTAGCCCTAAGGACAATATGACAATTTATCAGCTAATCACATGGTACAAATGGTGTCATTTTACTGGTTGAAATCGAGGAGCAATAGTATATGCAATGGGTGGGTAAGAAAACGTTCACCCACATCTAACACGAATGATGAGGCATTCTTATGAAATAAACACATTCGGCCAGTATGAGACTTTATGACATTGCCCGTACCAAAGTCTCATTCATGAAAAAAATCGTCGCATAAAAGTTTCATTCATGAAAATATGAAATTTTCATGTATAAAAATGATATTTCCATCTATAAAAACGAAAAGTTTGCCCATTGGATAATTTTTTCACCCCAGAAACTTCCGCGGAAAATTGGGCTTTACATAATTTCATGCATGAAATTCTCATCCATGAATATTTTGGGGCAAAATTTTCATGAATGAAATATTCATGCCACGATTTTGTCATGAATAACACTTTTCGTCCGTGCGTCAAAACTATCGTTTTGCGGTAAATAGCATTATCAAAAAGTGGCTATACGTCATAAAAGATAACTCTGGCAAGTGAGTGGTTCTCTTAAAGGGGTTCCTTAAGGCCGTTTCTCACATCTACGATCTTATTGAACGATTGTAATACAATTGTAGCGAAATACTGAAATTTGCAGTCGTTGTTAAATCGCCATTTAATTCGATGTTATTCATTATGCTAGGTCAGTGATTGCTGTGATATCGCAATGAATTCTTATTGATAGCTTAAACACCGCAATGGATTCGTTTATTAAACAAGTCTTCTGTACGTCGTTATGGAATCGTTAGCATCGTAACATCATCTTGAAGATCGTGATAAAATCGCACAATTGAGTTTGGGAATGGCGTTAAGGATGCGATAACGATACAATAACGAATGATTAGCGACTGAGTAGAGATGATGTCGCAGCTCAATCGTCCCTGTCGCTATGTATAGGTGTTGTCATCGTTTTTCACTCGTGATGAACGTTTTCACTTCCTAACCGTGGCAATGAAATAACAACATCATCTTCTACATTTGTCATTTACATCGCTGCCACATCGTATTTCAGTCCTTCGCAGCGGAACTTATTCGTTTATTAAACTTAAGGAAATCGCTATTCACACTAATTCGGGTTAAACTTTTACATATTTTTGCGATGTAATAGCGATCTACATGTACATCTCGATTGCAGATCGCTAAGGTCGCAACATAAGATCGCTGTGGGAAACGGCATTTACACTTAACCTAGACTAACTGCTGTTTTTCTTCTTTTTTTCAGGTTGCCTTCAATACTTGCTGGTATTGCTGTAACACTTGTTATGTTAAACACGTTGACACAAGGTGAGTACAATTTCTTACGATTTTTATTTAGTGCATGGGTCGAAAAATGAAAATATGAATATATCTTATTCAAAATAAGTAAAGAGACCATCTTGAAAAACAATAGTTTATACCTTATTGCAAGGACTACAAAGGTACAGCTGAAGTGGATTAAATCCTTTGACCTATGGAAGCGTTAACAACTACTGTATGTTGATGGAAATAAACATACAAATGCTTGTAGTTTCAAAGTATGATGCAAGATATTATTACTATCATATTTTGTGTTGACAATATAACAGCTTATGGAATGTTCCTCATGCTGCTGGTTGCTAATTTGGGTAATACGAAATGATGCAAAATATCCAAAAAATGAATGCAACTCTGGCACATGGGTACTCATCTGAGAATACTCAGAGAGAGAGAGAGAGAGCTATCTAATGAATACCTACTTGACAGAGTTAAGAGGGTTCTTAAACGATTTGCCTTCTTGTGCTTTGGAGGAAAGTAGCCTCAGCATAGGAAGAGTTAAATGACAAGAACCCTCGTTCGACAGATTTGTAATACAGCATATTGTAGTTTCTTTAAGATTGTGACTTACCGGAAAGTAGAGGAATTTCATGTAGCAAGTATCTTTTATTAAACCTCACGTGAAGATTCTTGATTTTGGTTGGTCAAGAGCCCTACAGTGTAGATTAATCGTCATGTTATACTCACTCCTTTGGGACAGGCTGTTGTCCTTAACAGCAGGTGTCATTCAATCAAATAACACACAGCAACAGCGTGTGCTAATTGATTGGCACACGCCAACTCGAATACCCGCGAACACCCACAGAGTTTGCCGAGTGACTTACCGGTGAAACTAGGTCAACAAGGCAGATGGCAGTATTTATCCAAAATCTCTGTTTGTATTTTTACCCTTGTGTTTTGTATTTTGTTCGGTATAATAAAACAAATATGACACCCCACAAGAATGTCGTATCTGTATAATGGTTCATTCACCACGTGTTGTCTTTCCAGCTGAAGCGCAAGTGTACGATGAAGAGGAGAGGAGGGGAGTATATGGTCACGTGACAGAGGAGAAGAGGGGGTTATTCGGGGTTGACGTGTGTGCGTGCTGTGCGAACCACCAGTTAAACTTTTGCTGCTCAGGCTGTCTGAGGAAAAGCAGAGGAGTTGATATGCTGGATTCCATGATGAGGTTCGGAGATGAAAAGGCTGTGATAAGGTACAAGTGCAAAATGAATGTTATGACTTAATTGAAGTGTTCACACATTCTTGGTCCTTGTCATTTGAATAGTCAACATTCCCTACCTACTACTACTACTACTACTACTACTACTACTACTACTACTACTACTACTACTACTACTATCATTGTTTTCATCATTGTCATTATCCTGATAATGTACTACATGTACTACTATTATTATCATTCTTATTCTTATTCTTATTCTTATTATTTTTGTTATCATCATCATCATCATCACCATCATCATTATTATTATTATCATTATCATTAGTATCATTATCATTATAGTTGCAATTATTATTATCATCATTGATCTTAGCATTATTATCATTATTGATATTAATATTATCATTATTGTTATTATTATCATTATTATCATTATTATTATTATTATTATAATTATTATTATTAGTAGTAGTATTGCTTTTACTATGACTATTATTATTATTATTATCATTATTGCTATTATTATTTTTAGCAGTAGAAGTAGTAGAAGTAGTAGTAGTAGTAGTAGTAGTAGTAGTAGTAGTAGTAGTAGTAGTAGTAGAAGTAGTAGTAGTAGTAGTAATAATAGTAGCAACAGTAGAAGCATTATTATTATCATTATCATTATTATTATTATTATTATTATTATTATTATTATTATACTGAAAATATTTCTTATTCTTATTCAGGCGTTTATTTAACATGATGGAGTCTGCGTGCGAGTGCTGCAGAGAACCGCAGTATGAGAGGATAAATGTCTCCAAGTGCTGCGGTATCTGCGACCAAATAGGAACGGCTCTCAGAAAGAGGGGCGGTAATGCCATCCAATACAAACGATGAAGGACAGGCACTTGCTTATACAGGCGTAGTGTACTTTTGATATGCCTAGTCAGAAGATAACATTAATAGAGATACGTGGTGTGAAAGGTAATATATATTGCTACGATGAGAAAGAGATTCTCCCATACCTTCTTCTGTTCTAGGAATTGAGGTATATCATGCAGATCTGTAGTACAATGATCATAAATGCTACAAGCACGGAGAATACCTTCGTTTAATATTGTGAAATATAGTATAGAGAGTATGTGAATGCAAACATTCAGGTTTGAACTATCTTATATCAAACACAGGTATGTTTGGCAGTTTATTTGTGGTCCAAGAAATATATCAAACATTCTTTGCGGCGAATATTTGTATTTAAGTGGTGCGAGTTGCAAGGCACAGTCCTTTCGAAAACGGGTAATTCGGAAAGCATTCAAGATATTGCTAAAATAATTGTATAGCAGTCGGTATACTCTTCGTAGTATCTGTATTCTTGCATTTGTTTATGAGGAATATGGCATATGCAGTGTATGCTCGTTTTAATATTCTAAGCAAATGTCCTAGATGAGGCATTTCATAATTCCAATGTCCGATTGAACAGCTATAAAGTCCGTCCTTTCAAATTCCATTCATAACAATATTCTTAAACGGCAATCTTCGTTTTTGATTGCTATCGTGTAGTTATCATTCTCTTTTTTAATATTCTTGTGGAGATCATTTTATTTCGCATGTTTGCAGTTTTATGCCGATGTTAGGAGAATATTTACCTTATTTATCATTTAGTAGCTCTGTATTTAATCGTACTGCCCATTTGGAGTAAACCTTGATATTTCTCACAATATGTTTCCTTATCGGAGAATTGACTAGGATAAGCAATATCATGTTGATTACGGACTTAATTGCATAACAGCCAAATGCAAGCACTGTACTGTTGTGAGCTAGAATAAATGCATACATATACATCGAAATGTTGTTGTTTGATGAAGCTTTTCATTATAGATGTTAATGGTAAATGATAGTCTGGTAATAGTTTTCAAGGAATATCAATTAAACCATGCTTGCTCAACGAATTGAATATTCTTAAGGTATTGGTCGGAGCACTTTTGCAAGTCTTTGAGTTTGTGAGCCCTTACAACACGAGGCCATCTATGGGATATTAAAGTTACTACATAGTTCTCTTCTCAGAGTTAATCTCTATATTTGCCGACAGGGGGAGTTAACTGTCTAGCTCGTTACGTGCTGCCACCAAACGGCTCCAACGTTACATCATATGGTTCTATACATCTACATGTACACACATCATAGATATAACAGTCACTCTCACATATCTGAAACCTGTTCTATCATACCAACATGTAAAGTATGTGATTAAGAAAGTATGAATGCTCCCCTGTCGAATATCTAATTTGGATGATTGAGAGCCAAACCTTAGAATATCCGTTTCACAAAATAATTGTGTTAACTTTTATGATGAGGAGATGGTTCCTTGAACGGTATAATTAATAAAGTAAATATTTCAAAAGCATTCTTTAATACACACACACACACACACACATATATATATATATATATATATATATATATATATATATATATATATATATATATATATATATATATATATATATATATATATATATATATATATATATATATATATATATATATATATATATATATATATATATATATATATATATATATATATATATATATATATATATATATATATATATATATATATATATATATATATATATATATATATATATATATATACATATATATATATATATATATATATATATATATATATATATATATATATATATATATATATATATATATATATATATATATATATATATATATATATATATATATATATACATATATATGTATATATGAGTGTATATGTATATATATATATAAATATAAATATAAATATATATATATATATATATATATATATATATATATATATATATATATATATATATATACATATATATATAAAAATATATATATATATATATATATATATATATATAAAAAATATATATATATATATATATATATATATATATATATATATATATATATATACACATGTATATACTGGTACATACATACACACACACACATATATATATATATATATATATATATATATATATATATATATATATATATATATATATATATATATATATATATATATATATATATATATATATATATATATATATATACATATATATATATATATATTTATGTGCAATGTTTTCAGTATGTACACTATTAACTCTATAATCTAAATCTAAAATCATTGATTCATAACTGATGACGTGCTCATTCTCTGTCTATTTGTATCTTAACAAAGCATTATAATCATTGACATGATGTGCAACCTCCATTTTTAAAGCTACATTTGTATTCAAATCCAGACCATCGTAAAGTTCAAACTGCAATATGAAAATAGAACAGAATCAGATGAAACCAAACACCTACACAAAATATAGCCCCTAAAGATTGAGCATTATGAGGAGTAAATTTCTATAATAAATGTATCCTGTTGTCTCTCCTTACCTCGGATAAACCTAACCTTGATATTAAATTAATGTTATTTTCATGAAACGGAAATATACCTAGGTTGACTACGTACTAGGAATCATCTGACTCCTTGAGAAGTCGACCTTATGCTGTTTCCATTCCAGCGACTGCAGCTCTTTTGCAAATCTCAAAACATGTTTTGCAAGTCAGTGACAGGCTACCTACCTTGCAGACTGGTACACACAGCGCGCATCACAGCTAGTTAAAGAGAAGGAGCCAGGCCACACTGTGTGGTCAACATCCAAAGTGAAGTCATGTCATTTCCAGATACTTTTGCTCGTCATGAATATGTCTATCCTTACATGCAATGCTGGTATATGCATAAAGTATGAGTCTTTCTTTCCTTTTATGCGTGTACTTTTGATATATATTACCATCATGGATCTGTATGATTTCATAATTGTATGTTATAATTAAGGAAGAGACAAATACGAATACAAAAAATGAATTCCTTTAATAATGTTTATCCAGATATTATATAAATCATTGTTGACTGCTTTTACACCCATTACCCAGTATGTTGCTATATGTACTTTTATTATTTATTTTCAAGAGGATCCAGTTTAATTGTCTGACATGGTTAGATCTTGTGCCCAAAGAAGGCGTGCACGGTATACTGTATTGGTATACCGTGACGCCAAGAAATGAGGACTGATAAAGACTGCATTAATTATTACCCAATGCTCTAGTTCATTTTATTCGTTTATTATTTAATTGTGTGTTCGTTAATCATATTTTGTTTGGTGTGTTTATTCGGAGTGACTGTTCCATGTCCACTAGCCCGTTTTCCTTCTACTTATAAGCACTTTATTCATTTACACACTGTGTAATTTGGTTTGGTTTGTATTCATCTTTTCGTATCATGTACTATACCACCCAGGTAGTTTTGTATCATGTTTGGATATAGCATATTATCATATGTATGTCAACCCTTTTTATAGCGAGAGCTATGGTCAATAGAGGTACATACATACATACATTTAAACGCAAATGTTAAGGAGAACAACTAATTGGGACTAAGCCTTTTTTAACTCTGTAACTCTGATTTGTGAGATCGTTCCCTATAGTTCCCATTATAAAGCGACTTTTTATTTGGGTTTGGTTCGATTTGATGTCAACCTAACCTAACCCTAAACCTAACCCTAATCCGACTAAAACAAGAAAGATGTTTGTAAAACACTGTGAGATCGATCTCACAACGCACACATGCATCAGTGATCACAGTCATTTTAGTTTTGGAGTTGACCTCACAACTCAGGTATACGTTTACATGCACACACTTACAAACATACATGCACACAAACACACACACACACACATGGTTGTGGGTGTGATATGGTGTTGTTTTCTTTATCGCAAATGGCTATGTGACATTACGAACGAATGAGCGTAGCGACCTAGTGAGTGGTAACACACAGCACAAACGATAAAACCATATCACACCCACAACCATTATCTAACCTCTTTATTACATGCTCATACATATTCAAGGACACAAATAAAGAAAAAGGTATGCAACCTGTTTATTACATCCTTGTATTAATCACAGGGGTGGCGGCAGATCCGTGGGTCGTGTGTGTATGAGCGCTGGTATCAGGACAATATCCCCCCGGACAATATCCCCCCGGACAATATCCCCCGGACAATATCCCCCCGGACAATATCCCCCCAGGACAAAATCCCCCCGGACAATATCCCCCCGTTCCAATATCCCCCCGGACAATATCCCCCCGGACAATATCCCCCCGAATTTTTTTTTTTAATTCCTGTGTTTTAAATTATCCTAAATTGTGTGCCGGTAAAAAAAATTCAATTAAAAAAAAATTGCAGTGTTTTAAATTATTCTAATTTTTTTTTTCAAAAATTCAAAAAAAAATTAGTGTTTTAAATTATCCTAAATCATGTGCCGGTAAAAAAATTCAATTA
>OZ012685.1:63726329-63739921 GCA_963942565.1 Maea johnstoni | reverse complement strand
TATATTTATATATGTATATATATATATATATATATATATACATTCATATATATATACATATGTGTATATATGCATATGTATAGCAGTGTATTTCCTTTTAGCTTTTTAAAGCTGTGTTTTATAAATGTATTGCTGGTTTCACGTGGTTAAGCATGACCAGCTCGGCATTGTATCTTTATCAAAAGCTCTTCCCGCTGTACCTACTGACAAATAAAGCTACTACTATACATATTATATCGAATTATACAAACTACTGACTACACTAACTGTTGGTTTATAGGTACGGTAGCATCGCATCAAATTCTTCAAACAAACACTTTGGTGAGTTGTACCATCTTCAAATTGTTAAATAGAATGACATCATTCACGTATCTATATGTTGCACAATGTAACCGCAGCCTCGTTTTGAGGTGGATATGAACGACACTCAAATATAATATTATTCAAAATATGTATAGGTTATTTACAGTTGCCAGGTGCTCTACTTTTGACCCAACTTCTCTTACTCTGACTTTGATGTTATTTGCGAAAAGAGAGGTATGATATGCACTGGGTGTTGTGGGAGGTTTTCGGGGTGTTTTGCACCAGGAGACGTTCACGAGATGGTAAAAATTGTCTTACACCAGACAGCCAATGCTATTAAGGTCATCAGGTCTTCAGACATTGAAAACATGTCCATCCTCCTACTGAAAGCTTTTAAACACACGAGGGCCACACGAGACGTTTCACTGCATTGTCCAAATAATATCCATCAAATTTCTGCAACAAGGTTCAGAAATTTATTGTTTCGGAAATACCGGCACGTAAGTACAACGCTTGGATTTGTTGGAATGGCGTTTGAATTGGCGTCCACGTGTTTTTGATAGTGCCTCCCTTTACACAACGATTTACTATTGATTTGTTCACTTTCGTCTTCGTCAATTGCCTTTCTGTAGTGTACATTGCGCTTTGTCGCGCCGTTCAGTCAGTTATTTTCACTCTTTTGAATACGATATATGTTCCATGCCAACATACATTTCTGGCAATTTCTGTTTAGGTTGAGCATTTTACTTGAATGCGACGGAACTCGCGGCATGATCCCTGCACTGTCTCTGGAACAACTAGAATGCTTGTGTTCCATGCATCACTTCTGTCAAACTCGCTCGCGCGGTGGTAAAGTGCCCGATAGCGGCAAACTCGCAAACTAATACTAGTCTGCGACGACGCGACCATTTTTTCTCTCCGGCAATTGAAGTCACACCGAATTTCCCGCCGAAAGTTTTTCTCTGCTCTCTGACGTCGGCACTACAGTTGTGACTTTTGTTCCGTTCACACCGTCTGATTCAATGCGTGTGCTCATTGTCGTCATTTCCCCGATCTCAAACTCCTCTTCCGAGCCGACTCTGCTGACCTTCCTCCGGTCAGAGCCCGTATGTGTGGTCCGACGGGGAAATATACTGTTCTCGGCGTGGAGGGTTCCGTTCACTTCCGTGTACGTCGCACACTTGAAAGCCTTTATGAAGCTTTTCCTAAAATTGTCACTCAAGAATGCGTAGAGCAAGGGATTTAGCATACTGTTGGCGTAACTCAACAACGTGAAAACCTGGAAGAGTAGAATCTCCCACTTGAGCAGATGAGACGTTCTGAACGTCAGGTCCACCTGGAAAATCCAATATGGCAACCAACACACAACGTAGACGGCGATCACAGTTAAGACCATTTTGGTCACCTTGCGATGCGTCCGCTTTTTTTCCTTTGTTTTGATCTTTGGTCCGACCGCTTTAAGTCTGACCAAAACGAGGGCGTAAAAGACGGAAATTAAAGAGACAGGAATCGCAAAACCCAGCAAAAACGCGTACCAAATAAAGGCTTTGTCGGCGGGTATGGGCTGGCCCTCCGGCCAGACTATGGTGCAAGATTCCTTCATGCTATTCCTCTGCTTCATGGTGGTCGCGTAGAGCATTATGGGTAACATGACCAGGAACGAAATGGACCAGACGCAGCCGCATACCAGGCGCGCCACGAAGGGCGTGCGATACTGCATTGATTTGATTGGATGACACACCGCCAGGTAGCGATCCGCACTCATGACGATTAAAGTGAAGACACTTGTGAACCAGTTAATCGACGTAAGGACGTAAAACACCTTGCACATTGCAAAGCCGAAGATCCAGTGACGCATCAGAGCCGTCGTGATCAAAAATGGCAAGCCGAATAAAAATAACACATCTGATATAGCTAGGTTGATAATGTACATATTTGTCACAGTTTTCATCTTGGCGTATCTATAGACGACGAAAATCACAAGGCCGTTGCCGACTAGTCCTATGATGCAAATAAGACCATAGAGAAGGATAAAGAGAATTGTCCACGGGCTTACTTCATGTGGACCGGACACCGGTAAACAGGAGTCGTTTCCGGTCATGTTGGACAGATTTCCCGCAAGGAGGCAGCCATCAATGGTGACGTCATACTCGATTAAATGGGTGACGTTGGTACAGTTGCCTGTATCCCCATTGACAGTGCACTCAATAAGCATACTTCCGTTAACAAACGCCGCCATCTTGCAGCGTGTGACCTTGACCTTGGTAAGAGTCCCTAGCAACCGGTTCCGTTCACGACCAATAGTATATACTTCAATTGGAATCCATCGTCCATAACAGTCATTCTCAACGTAGGGTCTTCCTCAAGAGGGCACAGTTTGTCCGAGAGTATGTGTGTGTTTTGTGCCACATAAAAATCACCAAAACGCAACAGCCTTCGCCCTTGCCCTCGTGATGTCAGTTCTGTTAAACCCAAGTGGCTGGACCTGCAAGATAGAAAATGAGAGCAATAAGATAATGAAAACCGTATGCGTATAAGCGTTAGATTTGTGAAGCTTTGAAGATGACATGTTTATATGGCACTTAAACTCAATCAAGCTTGTGTGTTATCATTTGTCTATAGCAGAGTGATACATGGGGCAGTCTAGAAAGTCGTAAAGCTGTTAAGTTCTCTCCAAGTACGACAAGCTGTATTAAAGTGGATTGCAATCGCCTGAACGTGTGTTGCTAAAGTCCTATCACAAGCATACGTGAGAGACCGCTGAACTCTGCTATTGCTGCCACTGATTAGACACCATTGGCAGGAACATCAGAATGCACGGACAGGATGAGCCAATACACATGCACAACTTGTCCGGGGCCAATTTCCATCCTAATGCAGGCTAGAGACTCTCATTATCCAGCTTACACTAGCAGACAGGAAGAGGTGTTGGCCGGGCTAAATAGAAATACTTAATAGGCATTGGAGATGTGCTAAACTTAGCATCACCATTTCCAAAGTTAATCAGGCTACCGTCATAGATTCCTAATGAGATACATCATATTCCATTTCACGAAGGAATTCGTCTATATATATATATATATATATATATATATATATATATATATATATATATATATATATATATATATATTATATATATATATATATATATATATATATATATATATATATGTGTGTGTGTGTGAGTGTGTGTGTGTATGTATGTATGTATGTATGAATGTGTGTGTGTATGTGCGTATGCATGTATGTGCGTACGTATGGAGAGAGAGAGAGAGTGAGAGAGAGATGTATATAGTATATGCTTTTTGATGCAAATTTAAGTTCAGCACAGTTGCATTACATTCCAAACAGCGGCGTTGCCAAAGTGTGCGAATTTCAATAGTACGAGAATAAATGTTGTTATTGTTTGAGTCGAGACATTCTTGTTTTGATAAGGTAAGACAAAAATCGAGTTATCACCAAAAGCATTGCAGTGAATATGTGACCATTTTGGCTCGTAATTCCGCCATTAAGCGCATTCAACAATGCCATTGCGTTATCTAATTGTTTTTACGAGTGGTTAGTTGTCTGCCGTGATCATTTTATTTGATGATGTGACGACAAACCTGTGATGCATGGAGAATGATATTTGACTCGTATTTCCCTTAAAATAGACGCAGCTATTGTGATATATCACATACAACGCCTGTTATTGTGTTGGTGGATTATTTTACATTCAAAGCCATTGTCCTGTCAGTTGCACACGTCATGATTAAACCGGTCGGAAACGTATATCATCAGATAACTTACACACTGTATAAAACAATGATAACACCTCCCACGTAAGAAAATGGAAATATGATCAGTTTCGTCATTCTGTTCAAAACATAGTATTACACTAGTTTACTAAGTATACAGTTGTTGATATAGCGTTTCCCTGATATGCGAGCTGCAGAAACGAAACGTATTTTATTGTATGACTATTGACTGCGCCCAAACGCAAAATTACACATACATGTATACAAAGATAATGATAAATCAGAACATACAAACAGTGAACTTATAGATATTGGAAATAAAGGTGGTTATCTCTGAATATTATGGCATGAGATGAATCATTTCGACCCATGGAAAAGAGCCTCGGCCGCAAATGATTCACTGAATCTTTGGAAGCTATGTCTGCCACTTAAAAAAGGTAATGATGAAAAAGAAAATACTGCAACGAGCACATGGTTATCCAATGAATAGTCAGAGAGACATGTGTTGGCTATATTATCGTTAGGCGGTCCAAATATGGTCATTTTATCCATATATTGATCCAAAAAAACATTCTTAACGGCCATTGGGAATGTTCACTAGGAATAGTTTTTTCTTCAATTGTGTATCTCTGTTCAAAAGAAATTAGTTACTCAATGTGTCGTTATGAACACTAACTTAGACCATTAAGTCTTGGGTATACATTGGGTTACAACCTACTCTTTCCTGACTCTCTACATTTAATTGTACATGTGTGATGCAATCCGTTGCATTGATGTCATACACACACATGCAATGCCTTATTTGAATGTGCAACATATTGTTATGCTATTTGTTGACATGAGTTTTATGGTAATGATACACACTACAATACGAGTCGTGGAACGGAGTTTCGTACCAGGACCTGGCTTGACGAATTTTCTATGGAATAAATTTCAGTAAATAAAATACAGCAGCATAGAATGTGACATCTGATGTGCACATTTCTTTTGTCATTATCTAATAGTGTACCTAGTTTTACTAAATCGACTTATATCGTCCGAGCCTCGTGCTACTAAGACCTGTAGGTATACTAGAGGTTTTCAGTAATGTTACTTTAAGCATTAAGTCCCGTAATCTGCAACAGATTCGTATGTCAATGTACTGAAGTCTCTACATCTCACGATTCCTCGTTTCCGGCTGATTTTCTTTTCAAACTTTTTGATAGAACAAGAAACCTGTCAAAATACGTAGAATCTAGTATCCATGTGTGCATATGTTTTTCAGCTTCAAGCCATTTCCACCAGTCAATGTTTTCTGTGACTGTTTATACAATTGAAAATACTTATCAATCCGGCGATTTAACTCAAATCTTCTTATAAGTTATTGTTACACCCTATGTTATTTCTTTTTCGTTCCACTTATTCGCTCACAGTGTGTGCCATTGCGTGCGTGTGTGTGTGTGTGTGTGTGTGTGTGTTATGAGTATCATTCGACATTACCTTTAACGCCGCTGGTACGTGTGATCGATGGTACTACGGGGAACTCCTGTGTGTGCTCGTCATTCGTTCATTCCCTATTGCCACACGGCCAAGCAGTTGTGTCTGCGCACAGACACTGTACACCACCCATGCGCACGACTACTACATAATTGCGTAATTGTTAACGACAGTGGCGGCTATTCACAGCTGCGCCACCTGTCGACGGGCGACGCAACTAATTTGGTCATCGCACAATCACAAGCATATGCAATGGTAATGATACTGTTAACATAGATAGTGCTTGCAAACTCCCCAACTATATTAATAGACTGAACTTTCATTGTGAGGTTTACCACTTTCAAATAATCTTTAAAAGGGCGATATGCTTATCATATTCAACGCTAGCGCTGCTGTGGGTGAAAGGGTAGTTTTCAATGTGTTTCGAAGTGTCTACATAAAGTCAACATGCAAATAACCATCGTTATAAGTGTTCTCATTGCATTATTGTGGTGATGGTGGAGGTAAAGACGATTGTCATGTTATATTTTCAAATCACTGCATCGTCTACCTAACTCTACCATGTAAAGTATTATTGAATTTTATTTTGGGCAAAATTTCCATTTTGAGGCATGAAATTTTCATGCCACTATTTTTTCATGTATGAATCTTTTCGTACGGGTTATGATCCATGCACCGTGTCGCTATGCTGATCTATAGTCTAAACTAGGGACGTTCCACAAAACGCCAGCCAAGATCAAGAATCAGAGCACTAATGGTTAACTGGAATGGTTATGTAATGACATTACTATCAATCATATTATCTCATTAGAATTCTCGTTGTCTCATTGTAAACGGACATTCAAGAAAATGTCAATTGTAACTGCTTCACATGTCGTTTGAATTTGATGTGCCTGACAGACATTTCCTCAATTAAGAATAGAAAATTGGCGCTCAAGTGAACACTTTAAATTGGGTATATGCCAAGATCAGATGTCAACGTTAGTGCAATTTTATGCCGATCATCTCGTTTCAATGAGTGAAACATATTTCCGAATGAAACATGCCCTAATGAACAGGTTTCACTCATCTTATGAAACGTTGAAACTGTGACCGATATGAACTATGTTTCCTGGAAAAGCTTTCCACAGTTGTAATCTGCTTGATGTGCTTTTGGTCACACCAGTCTAGCGGAATTTAATTTTCACAGGTCACTATACTGCACAATTATCATTTAGTTTTACATATAGAAATACAGCATATCATCGTGATTACCATACACCATATATCATATCATATCAAAGATGAACAAAACCATACTTTTCATAGGTCACCATATACCACTGTGAGAATGTTGCCAGTGACTTGGGCATAGGCGGTGGTTTTCGCCGGGCACTCCGGTTTTAACCACTACTTACAACTGGCTAGTCACGGATTAGCCACAATTGGCATAAATGTGACGAAAAACGAAATTCCAAATACCATATACATGTACCACATATTATAATATTACACAGATTACCAAAAACCACTTATCATCATTTCATTATAATTATCGTCCTATTCAATAGACATCATATATCAAATATCATCATATTTTACAGGTCACCCTGTACTGCTCTCATTATGCTTTAAATCTGGTTAATTTGCCGCAGCGTTTTTTTCATGTTCTTACCCAAAGTATAGTACACCCTACTGGGAAAATACTCTTGTGATGCCCAAGGTATTTCTAATCAGAAGATCTTTCAGACAGTATTTTCTTTGTATAGGCTGAAGTACAATGTATTAGATACAAGCATACTAGAGGAAGAACTGGAGTAAAGGTAAATAACCTCATTAGGCTACCAAAAAAGGCGAATTCACTCTATCATCCCCACCTTTCAACTAAACAAGTAACCACACTTTTATTCGTAAAGTATGTATGAACATCTTCAGCGTAAAAGCTGAGGAAATCAATATCAATGAGTTAGTGTTGACATCCTGCGGATGGCAATGGACACAATATAATGGATATGTCTGAATATAATAAGTACATGTACATATCTTCAAGGTAAATCAATATGCTAATTTGTATATAATTAGAAAAGTGACAGTTTCCAGCGCACGCAGTAAATAAAATATTACTAAAACGAAAATTCACAAGAAAACATTCAAAATTCAATCAATGCACGTATGCTACGCTGACACAAAAATACGGATTTCTTGTAGAGAAAATCAATACATTTTTCAACATTCAGAATCCATAGGCTTTACACAAAGTTCAAATTGAAAATTAACCAGATCTACAGTATACTATCTGTACATGTAGGTGGTGACCTGTAGAATGTCAGGATATCTGAAATATGATGTCCTGTGAAATATGAGGATAGCATCAATAGTTCAAATCAATACTATGTGAGAACACTTGAATCTGTAATCAATCCAGTACTTTTACTAACATGTAACTGAAGTTGATATGTCGAAGGTAAAAATACGTTAAAAAATATGCCCCTTCAAATGCACATTCCTATTGCAGAGGTGAAAGCGAGGAAAATACTAAGTTTGGGGTTATGCAGAGTAATTAACACGTATTGCCAGATATTGAAAATTGCGATATCTTCTTTCAAGGAACTATCATGTGTCTGTGCTTTGGAGAGTCCATTGGTGTGTGTGTGTGTGTGAGAGAGAGAGAGAGAGAGAGAGAGAGAGAGAGAGAGAGAGAGAGAGAGAGAGAGATCAACTGATTGCTACAAATTGGTCCCACTCTACCAGTTTCCACGTAGTATGCATACGTATGTACAGTAGACAAGGCATAATCTAAACCTATGATTAGAGCATTAGACAATCAGCCCAGTAAAACAGGCCATTTTCATGCTTCTGGCATTCTCAAGTCAAATCCTTTATGCTTAGAATGTAACACTTACTTGTTAGGTCAACAGAAATAACACACATTCAAATGCACAACTGTCAGAGTGAGGGTAGTAATGTTCTAATAGGTTGTACTATATCTGGAGAGGGGAACTTAAGTGTACTAGTGAAAGTAACGGTATGGTAGATGGCGTGGTAAAAAGGAATGTTCCTCCGCGGTATTCTTGTTTGTATATCATCCAATACAACTGGCAGCTGCACAAGTAAAATGTTATTTGGCAATTGCATGCAGATACATGTACATGTACTTGAACAGCCGGTCTTGCGTGCTATATATGTCTTTGGTATTCTCTCCGTTTTAGCGAATCTTTTGAGAGATAGATAGAAACATATATGTGAATCGATAAAACACATTGGACTTCTCCTGGACGACTTTTGGACTCATCTTTACTTTCCAAAGTCCTCGTTACAGGACACTTCTTCACCCCAACTTAATGCTTCATAAAGTTTGTACAGTTAGCCTTTATGTCGTAACCCAAATCTATTGATGTATATCTAAATTTGCTTTATGTAAGCGCCGGCTCCATATCAAATAGTAATAGTCGTAGAGAGATGATTTGAATGATTTTCCACTTTAAATCTAATGCCTCACTTTAAGGATGATTCGATAGTCTTCACATCTATTGGACAATTCGATGATAAACGTGATATTTCGGTCGCTTTATCTCGTTAAACTCTATCCTGTGATGCGACTGAGTAGCATTTCATCTGTCTTTAGTACACAACCCTAATTGTCTTGTCGAGACCGCCCTATTTTATTGCCAGCAATAAAGGCTATGGAAACCATAGAAAATAGTCCTTCTCGCACCAGTTATGGTTTCACCGTACACCGGGTAGGCCTGCCACTGTGTAAGAGAAGATCTCTTATCCATCAACAGTGGTAATGACAGACATAAAGCTCAGCAAATTGCACTACAGAGGCTCCATGTCGACTACTAGGGGCGACATCTAATGACGGCCACATCGCGCTATGGTTATTGCATATGTATCCATGAATTAACGATGATCGCCACTTGTTTTTATCCTACTTCGGTCACAAGAGCCAACTCTAAAGAATCTCCCATGAGGGCAATTCAGTGCTGCAGTTGAATTGGTTGGGTGTTTTAGATAATATTTGTTTAATGGAGGTGGCCAATATTTTATGTAAATAACTGTACTCACAAGAGTAAGTGTGTGCAAGGAAAATATTTCAAATCAATTATTCAAAAGAAGCCTAAAGGGTTCGAGTTGTCAACCCTTTTATATTCTCGCACGATCTCACCATTAGTTGTTATCTAAGAGGACGTGAATATATAACTGAATGGCTCTTACAACGACAGGATAGCCAATGATATAACTTGTTGTTTTCCAGTGAAAGATCTTTTCTTTATGAAAGGGATGCAGACACGTTTGATGAAATATTTCAAACAGATTGACAAATATATACAGTATATACCTTCCTTACAACTTTCAATGTCAAGCAGTTATTTGGTCGTTTTTCATTTAGGGTAAGGAAAAGTTCCCATTAACTGTGTGGCTATTGTAGTTACTGTAGAACACATATATGACGCGTGTCCCAAATATAGCGAATTGGGGAATTTTCGCATCATAGCGTATTTTTATGTTAGCGACGTTACCCGCCGCTGACAGCGCCAGTACATTAAGAAAAAAAGTACAGCGTTTTTATATATAGCGAAGTGGAACCACACGCTATGTACGCTATATATAAACAGACGCTAACACTGTGTGTTCTACAGTATATCATTTAGGAACATGCTCCCTCGATTGGCATAGGTGTTCAATGCAAATATAACTGATACAATTTTCACCGTTTTGAGAATGCAATAAAATATGAGAAACCTTTCGAGAAAAGGACAATTATTGGTGTAACATTTCGAAATGCTTAGTCAAATATATCTTTTGTTTCTTTTCCTGTTTCATACTAAACATGTTTTTGCTTTATATTATTATCTTTATCCGGTATTATTACCTTTATTTTGTAACTTGTGAAATTATATATGTCTTTTGTAGTTATACTACAGTCGATAAAATATATATTAAAATATCGGGAAAATACAGTATTACCCTCCCTTGGTATTTTGATAACAAAATGATAATAGGTCGTGTTTTCGTATGAATTAAATTGCAAATATGTTCAATTGCGAAGATGGTGTTTCTGATGCCACAAAGTATTATATTATGATTGTATTTGTATCATAGTTAGCTGCCTTCAAGTAATCGCAGATGTATGTGGTACCCTTGTGGTAACTCTACTCCGCCTCACAACACCTCGGGTATATCACATACACCACAGCTTCCTTTGGGTCTATCACTTAAAGATTGTCCCACCTCTACTTTAATGAATTATCATTGTACAAAGAATTGTCCACAACCAAGAAATAAGAGCCAGGCAATTTAAATCTTTATATACAGGTATCTAATACACTATCGCTCTGGTAGTGTAGCAAACATCCCAAACTAAGCAGTTATGGAGCATGACGTAATTGTCTTATGCAAAACTAGTGAAAGGACACGAGGAAAATAAGCCATTTACTTCACTTGGGATTTTAAGAATCGCTAACTGCCACAGTGTCCTTTGGAATTGCGTTGTCTTGGTTTACTTTCGAATATATCACTTCTCAGAGACACTAGGCTAAATACTTGAAATCCTTTATGCTTCCTTGCAGACTCCAGCAGCGACAGTTAGGAACGGGATTTTCCATTCGTCTGTGATTTACGAGACAAGGATGGCCGTTTAAAGGTAGTAGTGGTCAGTGATAAGTTCCATGTATAGATAGACTCACCCCTTTGTTTGTCTCTAATAACTCCAGTGGGACTGTCACCATAGCATACTATGGACCTAATGTCCTATTTCAAGATACCCACAATGTCATACGTGTCCTTTATGGTACAAGATTACGACACTACGACCATTTAGTGCTACTAAAATGAAAAGTGGGTCGCAGTGGGGTTAGTCCATATAGTAAGTGTGTGGACGGAACCTCCAAATGAACTTTGTGACAAGACCAAGTCGAATGCTGTGTAACGTGTGCAGTGGTTCTGCTTTAACCCATTTATATCTTGAGTGAAACAACATTAAACACAAATTTTAAAATAGTATATTATATGAAAATGCATATTAAATAATGGGTGAAAAGGTATGCTGAAATATTGAACTATTTATACTGTTTATTCCAATTGTATGAAAATATAACAAGAAGTGCTTAATTGTCATGCCTTTGCCTTAAGAAAGATATGGATCTTAGCCAGCAAATCATTTAAGTTCGATTATTTCGATTACGAGATGCTGATTCGAATATTTGATCCTAAGCAAAAATATTACATGTCAAAAGGACTAACAATAAAAAATGTAATGGTTAAGAACCTTTAAGGTTCGTACGATGCCTTCAATATAAACGTGGCATATGAAACTGAAATCCTTGAACCATTTCAATTTTGACTTGCACGATATATATCCTATCTACATACATGTATGTATAGTCAAAACTGTTACTCCAAGGAATCTCCAAATTTGCTTTGTGCACCGGATAGTAACCTCACCCTTCATGGTGTAATTGGAGGACAGCATGTATATATATATATATATATATATATATATATATATATATATATATATATATATATATATATATATATATATATATATATATATATATATATATATATATATATATTTACATATATATATATATATATATATAAATATATATATACATATATATATATATACATATATACATATATATATATATATATATATATATATATATATATATATATATATACAAATATATACATGTATATATATATATATATATATATATATATATATATATATATATATATATATATATATATATATATATATATATATATATATATATATATATATATATATATATATATATATATATATATATATATATATATATATATATATATATATATATATATATATATATATATATACAACACTGATTGACGAAGCGCGTTAGAGTAGTATACGATTACCGGAACGTGCCAGCACAGGTCGTCAAGTACAAGATAACTTTGATGTTTCTTCAGAAGGATTAAACCATACGGCTGATTTAAACAGCTCGAAACGTTACTTAGAAGGCGTTAAAGGAAACAGTACTAAATAATATCAGTTCTGAGTATCGATCTGGAACGTCCTCGTAGAATGCACGATAACGACATCGTGTCCTTTTGAGCAAATATTACACCCAGTGGCACCTCGCTAATAACATAATATGTTGATGAAAACTGACAAGGGAAATGGGAGCTGCCACTTGTGGGCCATGCCTGACAAGTGGGGATTAATTAAGGTCTAGATTATCGGATTGGATCCCGAAAGAAATCCACCAGTCGTCCATGATTAACGTCGTTTGTGGCTTAGTAGATTCGGTCGTGAAACGGGATTCCCCGGTGTATGATTGTAGCGATTTACGCACATGTCGGAGATATCAATCACGTTTGGTATATGATGCGTTTAGCGTTCGCCGCTCTCGTAGGTGATACCGGGAAAGACAGGCCAGTGCCAAAGTGGAATTTACTCCATTTAGGGCCTTGCTCGCTTGGTTCTCTGATGGCCATGTTTATTTCTGAAGGTGACAGCAGCGGGATCGAGTTTCCTCGTACTATACGTGGATAGTCGCTTTGTGGCAGATGTCGTGCTGCGCGAGATGCGGGATTAAAAGTTTAAATGTCGTAAATAGAATTTCATGAGACAAGCAAGTCAAATTCAGGAAATGTTAACAATCTCTATCATATTATGTAATAATGAACACATCGTGCATTGGGAGGAACCTCCACAAAAATAAGTATAGACACGTGGAAATGATTAAATATGTTGGTTTCAATTGGAAAGATGATTCTAACAAATAAATACTGTTAGACAAACATCTTGATTTGATGAAACTCATATTCGTATTGATATTTTAGGAGACTTACATGTGGTATTTGGGTATATCATAACGTAACTGGCCAATGGTATTTCTGTAAGGTGTAAAAAAGTTCTAACAGTCTCTTTGCATTCATGGAATAACTATTCTGACATTTGCAGTGTCGATATCGCATAATGGAGAACATGCTTTACTGTATGAACAAGAGTAGCTCTCTCCAATTGATGTGAAACCTACATATATATCAATTCAATAAAAAAACATAATTACACTGATTACTAGCCGT
>OZ012685.1:63696329-63723829 GCA_963942565.1 Maea johnstoni | reverse complement strand
TATATATATATATATATATATATATATATATATATATATATATATATATATATATATATGTGTGTGTGTGTGTGTGTGTATACATGTATATATACACATACACACATATGTATGTGTATGTGGCAGAAAAAAATCTGGAGTTACCAATTGTTACCAAAGTTGTCCCAATTGAAATATGATATCAGTACTCACAGTACTCATTTGCACAGGGCAAACTATGGTTTCCCTTTACGGAGCAATTCATTGTAACACAACAGACAACGAAACGGGGACTGGGCGACTTATGCAACAAGGTGTACACCATGGATAAACCTACAGTCATCTCCTTTAAATCACCATTATAAAATAATAGTGGGGAATTACGTGTGGCCTCTTACCATGACTACGGTGTCCGCACCTGCGACCACGTGTAGCTGTATTGTAGTCAAGAACAAATGGGAAAGCTTCCAGTCCAACAAGGGAGAATACATGATGATTATGCTATAATGTGCAGGTTGATGGATGAAATATATAAGCCAGGTTGAGCGCCGAGATGACCTAGTAAACCTATCATCATAGGGGCCATCTGCTCAACGAATTCTCTCCTGCCTTGCATTAGTTTCAATATTCTACAGAACCTGATTTCAGATTTATGGACTACACGAAGTTTGAAAATAGTCCTGTTTTGAAACAGCTTTGCTTTAGTTGTAACGGGGAAAAATATAATGATTCCAAACTTCAATAATCATAATTGGCAAAGGAAATATTCTTATATCATGGCAGAAAAGGTAACGATAACACGATTAATGTCTAACCATACCACAACGGAAGTCGCTAAATCGGCTTATATTCCAACTGTGACACTTAGAGTTGTTGGTGGTCGCGCTATGCCAAGAGTCTAGGACTGCTTACTCATTTCATAAAAACCTTTTTGCAACTTTTGGACACAATTTGGTTTTAGATTATAGGAGTTTGGTATGCTTACCTTGTATGTTTTCAGCTTTCCTATCCCGTCAACTATTTGCAGTGCAAAGTCCAGCTGTTACACCTAAAACGAGATAATAAAATGTCAAAGCTTTTTCAAAAGCAAATAAAAAAGGCATCTTTCACAATTTATGAGAAATTTATACCCAAGAAATATTGATTTCAGGAAAATAAATGGAGTACCCTGTAGGGCGGTAAAGCCTTGTTTGATATAAACACTTATACTTTATACATGTAGTTATTATAATCTTTATCTTTGTTTAGTTATATGCTGGTTCGACTTGTGTTCGTAATATAAGTTCATATTTTGTTATTGCGAATTACAGTCAATGACGAATATATATATATATATATATATATATATATATATATATATATATATATATATATATATATATATATATATATATATACTGTATATATATTATATGTGTGTGTGTATATACGAAAAACTTGGAAACTATATTTCACTATATTTCTCATGTTTCTATTTTTCTTCGGATTTATCTGAAATTGCAGGCGAACCATCGAATTGACATGGTGAGAGACCATAAATAGTCACATTTATCCAGGCCCTTTCAGAAACTGTTTTTATCGACAATAATGCCACTTACACTAATGCGCCTTGTCCATACAATATCAACCCCGAGGGAATAAAGCAGTCAAGGTACACTTACTCTTCGCAATAAAGCGACAGAATTATCATGACTCGCTGGACCTTAAGTTAACAAGTGGCATTTTGCAAATCGCAGAGGAGACGTTATAACGCAGATTTCCTTAATTCTGCAAATTGTCTATTACTCCCGTGGCTACAGCTGTCTGATGCAGTAAACAAGGCACGACTGTATGTATCTTAAGACGTGTTGTTGTAGTCACGGTATTGGGGGGGGGGGGGGGGGTGTTGGTGGAGATGTTGGGCTTGGTGGATTAAATGTAGACGTTGTTGATTATTATTCCGTATTTTTATATAAATATATATATATATATATATATATATATATATATATATATATATATATATATATATGTATATATATATATATATATATATATATATATATATATATATATATATATATATATATGTGTGTGTGTGTGTGTGTGTGTGTGCGTGTGTGTGTGTATTTTTGAATTGTTTTGTATCCGTTTTATTCCTATAATATATACATATATATATATATATATATATATATATATATATATATATATATATATATATATATATATATATATATATATATATAGACATATGTATTTACCTCCGCCTGTATTATGCATGTCAAATGCCCACTTCCTTTGAGCATTGAATAAGACATTGGGATTAAGCAATAAACTGTAACATTTTCACCCCTCGCAATAATAATGTTAACAGGGAAGTGGACAATATGGAAATAGTAACCTAGTTAAGAAGGTTCTTTCAGCCTCGAGCCATTTCTCGTAAGGCATATATTCTATATACACGTGTGAGTTGTCAGATTACATGCAATCGTACAAGCTAGCGTATGAAACATTCGGGATGCCAATTCAAATAGGTTCGAACTACGAAGGCGTCTCAAGGTTTACATGTCGTGTCTTCCACTGGTTTATATAGAGTACTTCGGTTCAACACCCATCTAGTAACTTTAGACTAAGGAGACACGGCCAGCATGTGGATAAATTTGTTTTTGTGTGTATATACACATACACACAAACACATACACACAAATATATATATATATATATATATATATATATATATATATATATATATATATATATATATATATATATATATATATATATGTATATATATATGTGTATATATATAAATATATATATATATATATGTATATATATATATATATATATATGTATATATATATGTATATATATATAAATGTATATATATATATGTATATATATATATATATATATATATATATATATATATATATATATATATATATATATATATATATATATATATATATATTGACCAATTCATGCCAGTAAGTGCTCATAAAAGTTAGACCATTATGATAATATCCTTGCAACGATGCCAATGTTCAATAAGAAAAATATTTCTAGTTTATGAAGAACAGTTGGCGTAGAATATAGGTCCACTAGACATAGCTGATACTTATCATACAATGTATCATACGTGGTTATCCTACTTCTAGTTAAACTGTAGAATAATGAGACATGATCATCGTGGGGGGTAAGTCAACAGGGAGATAAGTAGATTCCGTTGGTATAGCTACTCCTACTTAATTACCATACTTATATATGTTTGTATGTACGTAAACATGAACGTTATAATTTCACTGGCATTGTCGTTCTTAATCACTGCAGGGAAGTAAGCTATGAACATTGTTTATGTTTTTCTATGTTTGTCTGTTGGTGGAAAACAAGTCAATAGTTCAATATTTATATGTCACAACCAATCTACTTCTTCATCAACATTATGAATATGATTACACTTTGAATAAGGTCCTTGAGAGGAATGAGGATGAGTGTCATCCGAGTGCATTTCATCTTTGAATTGATCAACCCATGATTATCAAAATAAAAGTAAAAGCAAGTGGAAATTTTACTTTCCGAACTCCACTCGACGTGGATTTTTAGCTTAAATAAATCTGAATTATGTGGTAATCAATTTGATCCAATTGCAAATCAACTATTGTATGCATACTGCCATCCATCCTGTCAATAAAGATAATAGTCCTATTAATTTTCTCGTGGTACATTTAACCTTGAAGCTTGAAGAGTCGACACAGCTGATTATAAGAGTAACGTGCTTGAGTGAAGAGCCCTGATTGCTGTTTACTTAAGGAGATAGAGAGGGTGGCTTTCTTCACCACGCCCGTTTTGCCTTTCATTACATGCTGCGAATACTAATTGCAGTAAACTGGTCGCACATTGGCTTGCTGGGCTGAATAGAATACTAGTAACAGATGACGTTAGTTACTTGACGGATGACGAAAGTTGGACTCGATGAAAATAAAAACGTCTTTGAGGGATTCTTGCCAATGTTGAAGATACATGATATGAACTAATGAATTTAATGTTTTATTTTATCAGTGTATTTATGTATCTATATTCATTGAATGTAAACCTGGGGGTGCTGTTTTTGTTGTTGATTGATTAAGAGGGGATATTATTAGTAACGCCCTGTTGGAAAGTGCAATCCGGCCTGCTATCAAACCGAACTCATCCAGATCTCACGAGGCGGAGCCAAGTGGGATCTGGATGACTGAGGGTGGATAGCAGGCCGGATTGCACTTTCCAACAGGGCGTAACGAATTTATCACCTGCTCTTTCATGCTAAGAAGAAATAACAAATACATCTCACAAAAATTTAAAATAACTTTAGAACAAGGCTGGTGCCCAAGTGGTAATTTTGAATTTTGCCATTCGACATTGGATTCCGCCGTTCGATATTGAATCTGTAAAGTGTGAACGGCTCCAGGTCTAACACCTATTGGCCAATCAGCATACAGCTGAGCAGGTGATAATAGATGCAGTCCTCCTGGTAACAATACTGCAATGTGAGGATCACTGTCACAGTTTCCCTGCACTAAGACTGGCTTACTTATTAAGCAGAGTATGTGTTGATAGGTCAGGTTCGCCTTCAGGGAAGCATTTCGAGAAAAAACAGCATCCGTATAAGATGTAACTATTTCAAAGGCAATCATCACAACATCAAAGGAAAATATGCCAGCGATTTATCGTGAACGTGATGGTTGCTACCCGTGTGTGTAATTACGCCAGGTAAAGCACACCTGAAGGTGATGCGCATCTTTTATGCCCCAGCGCTATCATCACTGTCTCTATCAGCCAGTCATCAATATGCATAGAGTACCAATGTTGAAAAATGCACCTGGCGCAAACACGAACATTACATCAAACGTTTAAGCACATATGATATCACCTGGTACCTACATCTAATGGCTTGCTTTATATTCAGTACCAACTGCACTAACTGGGACGTTGCATCAGGTACACCAGAGATGCAATCAAAATGGCTAAATTGGTATTGCTTTGTAATTTAGAATAGCATTGCCAGTATACGGATCATACGGTACAGGGAAGTAATATGGCATTTTTAAATTTGAATATATATATATATATATATATATATATATATATATATATATATATATATACATATATATATATATATATATATATATATATATATATATATACATGTATATATATATATGTATATATATATATATATATAAATATATATCAAACAGTAATTTTTACTGTAGTTATTTAGAAAAACACATTTTTTCTGTATGCATGAGTATTTTATGCCACTCGTATCCCTGCTGAATGTATGTCTGTAATCTAGAAAAACATTTTGTCGTCACATTTTTCGCTGTACTACATGTAGAGTAACTCGTTATCAGATAGTAGCAAGGTTAAGGTGAGTAAACATGAATGGCAAATTTCCAGAATCTCCAGAATATTCCATGAATCCCATCAGTAAAGATCACGGCTCAGGGCCTATGATGACCTTTTAGTTTTCTAGTCAGCCATAATAAAAAGCTATGGCGTACTACCATATTATGTTATATATATATATATATATATATATATATATATATATATATATATATATATATATATATATATATATATATATATATATATATATATATATATATATATATATATATATATCATTGCTTTATATACATATTAAGGAGAGAGCGCGCTATATTTCCGCCATTTCCAGGAATGTTATTCTGCCATTTCTAGGAATTGTTCCGTATTGTAATCCTATGCACTTGTGTCTAGGCGGTATTATAATACAGTGAATGCCAATCTTCGCGGCTATCATATAGCTGTCAGACGACCTAATTGTAGTTTAGTACACGATTTTCAAATGGCATTTCTAAAAAACCTCAATATCATAATGATGACCATCCAGTTATCATTAGACACTTTATCTTGCCTTTGATATTATAACACAGGTGCGATCCACAGTAGTGTCATGTTTCTAAAGGCATTAATATCGTATACCTGTTAATAAATGAATATCGTTCTGTTTAATATGTCCACACATGTTTTATTTCAGTATTTTACACAACTCAAATGATCGTTCGTAGGTGAAATATATACATCTCCATTAAACATGTTTTCATTGATGTTGGTTCAATTCGAACGCAGGCGAAATGCACACAGTTGTCAATTATCCTCAATTACATATCTTGCAAATTAATTTGTGGGATCGTTGTGTTCAATTCTATGAACATTCGCTTTCATTCATGGCGATTTCTTGTCAGATTATCTCGGGCATCATTCCCTGATAAACAGTATTATATAAGACTAATATAAAGACTACTTGACTTTAAAATACAAAACAGGAGATGATTTGACGTCATAATGAGTCAATTCAGGGTATTCCAAGGAAAAGAGACGTGATATATGTACGATAAAAGTAATGCTCTTTGAAATGTTTAGTTGACAGAATATAAACTAAGTTTAACTATTCGTTATCACTGGCTTTAATTTATCAATAGCATTTTGTCCAAAAAGGTGTAATATCTATCCAAAAGACTTAATGAAGGGGAAATGTTTAGATCTCCACCTGGAACTCCCGTGAAAACATTTTATTGCATTGTGTACCCTTCATAAGTTTTAAAAGTATCATATATTCAGAAAACACTTCTCAAAGGAACAAACATATTGATAGTGGTTGATTACTTTAGGTGGTCGAAAGGGATAATTTGTGAATATATAGGGTCATTTTGATGTTTTAACAAATGTGAGAGCATTCACTCTTTCCTCATAATCATACCATCACTGTGCAAAGGAAGAGGCCAACTGTCGATTTACAGATAGTTACAGCAACATAACTACTTGACAGGTTTCTAAATTATATTGATAGATTGAAAATACTGACTTAAACATCCATAAACGCTTCACATTCACAAACCTTCAAGAAATGGAATAATCGCGACAAAGTGTTTGTATTCATTAATATTAAATTTTACATTTTCACAGCCTTAAGTCAATGTTTAGTTAAAAGCAACTAGAATTCTAGGTGAAAGACTGGAGGGAGTCAGAACATCCAGTAATGGATTATTCCTTCCTATTCCACTCAGCAAGCCCACGACGCACTCGAGTGAAAAGCACTGGAAAATTAACTAGGCACCCCATCTCGCCCCAGGTAAAAATAATTTGTTCTCCGTTCATGTTCTCCTGCTTACTGAAAGACGGCGGCGTCTGGTGCAAAATGTCCCTTAATTGACACCTTCCGGCTTCGAGCCACTGCCTAAATGTACGAGAGTAGTGTGTGAGATGTGTTCAACCGTTTCTATCAATGCTCGTAATGCTCACTCCAAGTGCGGTTCTATTCGTAACAGCATCATTTCCTTCACACTTCAGGATGTCTAAAACACTGGTCTGTCTTCTCTTGCATGCATATATACATACATACATACATACATGTATGTATATATATATATACATACATACATATATACATACACACACAACTTAAAAAGTATTGTAAGGGTACATAGTGTGTGCTCTCTTGTACATACAGTGGAACCTGTCTACATTGAACACTTACGGGAAATGAAAAAGTGCTCAATGTGCGCAGGTGTTCAATGTATCCAGCTTCTGAGTATTTGGAGGTCGGGTGAAATATAAACGAAGTCAAGGGTAATTAGAGAAACATGATCCTTTTATTGCAAAATCTACTATGTCTTTACCTCACTTTCTTCATATAGTTAAAAACTTCAGCATTTGAAAAATATCACTTAACAAAACAGTTAATCTTATATATCTCATTTGACCTCATTTTCAGTGAAAGGTTTCAAATCAGTGAAGAACGTTCAAAGTAGACACGTTAAATGTGGCCTGCGGGAACAAATTTGGTGTTCAATGTTCAAGGTAGACAGGTGTTCAATGTATCCAAGTAGCCTCCAATTGATTTTCAAAGGGAGTGTGTCGGGACATGAAAAATTGTTCAATGTACGCAGGTGTTCAGTTTGACAGTGTCCCCTGTTTATGTATAACTAATCTGTATTTAGTATGAATTCAACTGGTGTATTAATTTATAGCTCTATTTTTGAAATGTATGATGTGTGATTTTGTATTTTGTATTAAGAGATACAATCAATAGAAATACAACTACACCCATACATACATTCATTTTTCAATTTCCCTGCACAACGTGCCGTTCAACTTTATATTACAGTCAGAGTTTAAATTCACAATCCTGAGTTTGTACAACTTTATTTTTAAATAGTCAGAATATTAACCTTATATGGGCAAGAATTGATGCTAATATGTCTGTTTCATCTCGATGACCGAACAGGCATAATTTCCTTTACAATTGTGTATTGACTGTATTTTTCATGCATTGAATCGTAGTGAGTTTTTACTATTGATATTTTAGATGATAGTTAACTCTTTTGGGATAAGATTTGGAACATTTTCTCCCAAGCACTGTTTCACGGTGTTTTAATACTTCTACTCAGAGTATTTATTTCTTGCTGACATTTTTAATAATTTTGGAATGACTGTCCTGCTAAAGGCCACCTTCGATACCTTTTACCTCCAAGTGTCCCAGATTATCATCTCTACCATTATATAGCAGAAATATATATTGATGATTCACTTTCTCAATGTCAATTTCATCAAGTGGTCGCTGTCGTGTTTTATATGTTAATCAACTTGATCAGAAGTGGCAGAGATAGACTCACTCTCTGTTCATCATTTAAAGGACTCAGTATAAAATGATGTTACCGTGATCGATCTATACATAAATAGAGTAAATAGTACTTACATGTACGCATGGTTGAGACTACTGGCTTTACAATGAGCTATTCGGTTTGAAAGAAACTCAAAACAGCTATTGTTCATAAAAGTGTGTCAGTAAAACACAGGAAACCATATCCGGACACGATGCAACTCCATTTAAAGGCCTCCTCATGAAAAAACTCTTTAATATGCCATATTCCGTTCAATTGAAAGTAGAATCGATTTGCAGAGGTAAATATTAACTAGATGTTGTAAGTTCATGCTACACTT
The DNA here is from genome assembly GCA_963942565.1 of Maea johnstoni. NCBI lineage: Eukaryota > Metazoa > Annelida > Polychaeta > Spionida > Magelonidae > Maea > Maea johnstoni. The sequence continues at coordinate 63,714,832 of OZ012685.1, read as the reverse complement.
TCTGTCCTATCAGCAATTTTCACTTGCAAGAAATACTTGTTACCTCGACACGACTCAGCAGATTAAACATGATTTTCCGTCAAATTAATCAACGCAATCGAATGAAAGTGGCAATTCTAGTTATTGCCATGCATTTCAATTCCAATATGAATAGTAGTAATACTCGATAATCGCTAGTAATATTTCTATACAAGGTTATTAGATAAGATTAGGTAATTGTCGATGCTATTGCATTATCAGGCTACTACTTTCTAGATTACCTTTGATGGCCTACAGAATCATCCCCACAAGAGACGACCTGAAAATTTTAAAAAAATACCAGCTCAGAATGACTTGATAGTCCACTTTGCATTACAGCTGGTGGCTATTCTGAACTAATCGAAAAAGGTGGACAAAAAACGAGTTGATGTGTTCATTACTTAGTGGATTGGGATATAAAAGTACTAGCTCCAGTAATTGTAAAGGTGGTATTTATCATCAGACACATGCTATCATCCGGAGGTAGATTGGATGGGTTACAAACACATATCGCTGAGTATTTTCTGGTAAGGTTACATTTCCAATTTCCCTAAATGGGATGAGATTGTATTGCTATCGTTGCATAAGAGGTAATGGCCTTTAACATTGATAACATTATAGGATTGATTGTTTACTCAATTTGTAGATACATTTTTACTTTGGAAAGTTTTGTTATTGGCGGGCCCTCAGGCCGCGCCTATCTGGGAAGCCGATTTGAGATGTTCATGGTCCAGACGTCCGTGCTCGAAATTCTGAGGCCGGACTGAATATAATTCTCTATTCTGATTGGTTATAATATAAATCTTGCCTTTGCCGCGGAAAATCGTGCCTTCCTTATTTTAATTTAGCATGAAGTTTTCAAATATATAAAATAGTTTAAGCGGACATAAAGTATATTTTTCAGTAAAGGAAGGAAAATTACTAAGAAAAAAATTACTATATGTATAGACTAGCGCCAGTCTCACAATCACGTCCGGGATTAGAGACTGGTATCGCCCACCATCTATTGTTAGCGTGAAGCGGCTTATAGGACTGGCACTAGTCTACTATGTTTATAGAATGAAATCAGGAGACTTCGTAACCAAACTGATGCGTACCCAAGTAGCTTCGCACCCAAGAGATTTCGAAGTCTCCAGCTTGCGCCTAGAATTCCGATATTTGTTTCTTTTCTACAAAAATGATACAAATCTAGTCATTATAAATTATTTTCCTCTATAATGTTAATGTTCTTTATACATCCGGTTCCCTCACAAGTTCATAAATAACTTGGCCCCGCCTTTTGACTATTGATGCTTTGCATCTACAACCGTACTTGTTATATTAGGGGAATTGATATCAATTTCCCTGTCTACAGCTTTTAGAAATAACTAGAAATCTTGAGCGTACACTTTCGACAAAACATTCATACAAAGTAAACTATAACGCTGGGTATTCCTTGTAATGTGATAATGTCGAAATTAGAAGGTTTAAGATGTGGACACTTTCAACAGTATCCCGAAACCCTAGCTTTTTAAAGTTGTCTAGAAAGAGAGAAACACTAAAAATAATGTCCTTAAATACACAATGACCTCAATGCATATTTTAAGACGTAAACAGTACTATATAACGCCATACACCATGTACTTAGTAAAGTTATATCAAATAATAACACACATACATCATCAACTTCAGCATGCGATTTGCCTTTGACCGTTCATGTATATATATATATATATATATATATATATATATATATATATATATATATATATATATATATATATATATATATATATATATATATATATATATATGTGTGTGTGTGTGTGTGTGTGTATATAAACATTTGAGAAAGTATAAAGGAGCACATATTAAAAAATAAAAGAAATAGAAAATGTAAGACTTGGTTAGGAGAAATTCTCATAATATTGCTTTATTAACCAGTGTTATAAGCTAAGTTATGACGTAATCGAAACTTTACATTGAAATTTCAAATCTTTTACTATTGCCATTCCGGGGGTCTTGGATTTCGAGATAAATGAAGTTTCCTTAATTTGGTGATATGGATTTAACCATAGTTTACTAATTTTAGAAAAGCTTTACTCATACGCTGGAGTATCAACTTTAATTTTCAAACATGAAAGATTCACACACGTCTTGCCATTTAATTCCCTTGATAATGATAAGTAGCAAATACCTTATAACCTTTCTGTAATTAGCGTATTGGCATGACTTGTTTGTTTAGTACGCATTACATGTGTGTTCAGGTTCCGGAAATATTGAGCCCAACCAATTGGTTGCATATCAATTACATGTCTAAGGAGTACCAAACAAGCCATTGTGTACGACAATTATTAAAAGAAAACTCGCATTTTTGAAAAACCTGAATATGTGCAAGCTCTTGGTACTATTTGATCTCAAGGTAAGTATTACCTAATCAAACAAGTACATTCTATGATTAGTATATATCAGTTTTTAGTTCCACTGACTACTGTATCAACATGTTTGTAAACTATATAAATGCATCGGTGACTATACCATCACAATGTCGGTTGAAACATTTTATCGTTGCTTTGGTTAGGCTGTTTTATTATTGATGTGAATTAAAACGTACTAGGATGGATTAGTACGCATTGCCAGGCGTAATATTTGAATAAAGTCATTCAGGCGTCAAGATAACTTTTGCCATTTGTGTTTTGTCAAATAAAATATGTAGAAGAGACGGTACACGACACAGGATCTCGTTTTCTACCACTATGGTGCCGAAATACCCATTGAAGAAATTCCATTCCTAATTGGCATTCTCAATGGCCATTGGGAATGATGTCATGACCATATTTGGTAAAGATTGCCATATATGGAACACTGCACTACCTTCGTTGTTTAGCAGTGTGTGACGAATGTGTGACATAGATAATATATAGGTCGCACGTGGTGACATTGACCAATCAGCGCGAGTGTTTACGGCAGCAAAGCTCACTTCCTGTTGATCATCACAATGAATTCAGCACTTTTCTCGTATACTGTATAAGTTTATAAAAGTTTATTTTCTGTTTATTTACCGTATGAGACGTGGTAGAAATTGTTCAAACTGGCTTACTGGAAATTAAATTTCAAGGTAAAAAATAAGTAAACGTTTGTGAGTTTTCGATCCCTTCATTTGCTGTTCACGAGTGCTGCATACGTACAGAATTGCTGTGATAATCTTAGTGCGTGTTAAAGTAAATTAAAAATACATTTTAGGTAAACGGTAAAATGTGATATATCTACGAAAGTCAAATTATCCAAATCACTTAACGATTTATCCAGCAATCATTCTGAACAAGCATCATGTGTTACCCTCGTAAGTCGATTAGGTGCATGCTGGCAATTGAGGGCATCTTAAATCTATTTCGAATCCAAGTATGATAAGACGTGCATGGCTTTAGCTATGATAGGCGCACTGTGTCACCATCTTGATTTTGTGGATGTTTTAATTATAAGAATAATTGAGTCAATATGGAAAGAGCCTTCTTGAAAGGCACGTCGATGTTTGCAGACATATGTAGAGAAACAGCCACATAATACACAGCAAAAGATGCAGAAAAGTATACAAAACAGACTAGTGCCAACATGTCTTTTCTTTGCGGATTTCTATAATGCTTCACTGAAAGACTAATAGAAGCATGGTGTTCTGTGGTTGTTGGGGAATAGTAAAAGCAGACCATGTGCTGTGTAAATATGGAGTGAATAGAGCAATCACGGTTCATAGAATCCCAAGCACTGGTCGCACCCATCAGGTGACTCCGTGCATTCTGATACTACTGGGAGGGAGGGCGAGTGGCAGTAAGAAAGATTGATGGAGGCAAGATAGCTGCCTATCTTGTAATTTTATTTATCGCCTATTTTCATACCATAAAGATAATAAATAATTTGTGCCTTGCCTAGCCAGTTAAATGGTAGAAGGAATTTGAGTACCCGGAGGAAACCATCGTAGAACACCAAGCCACTGGAAACTTTCTCTGATGGGCCAGTTTGGCATAAATCAATCGGGCGTTATCTAATATTAACCAGTTTGATTCGGATGTCAACATTTTTTTCTTCGTTATCTTTTTAATTTCGTTTTGCTTTGTAAAATATTCGCGAAGAGACGATAAAATAAACTTATCCATGTAACCAACTAAAGATAGAATATTGATGACGAAGGAGTCTATTTTAATGTATTGAGGGATTAACTTAAGTTTATGAAAGGACGTATGGGAGGATTGCTTTTTGTCTATATTCACAAAGATTTATTTAAACAAAAGATGAACTTTTTATTGTCAAAAAGCTGACTTTAATATATTCAATGCAAGGAAATCAGAATCAAACACAAATACTAGTATCTAGTTGACAAAAAAATGAAGGGGAAAATCAGGCAGCCAATTTAATGCAAAACTCGTTAAAACATTTCAAGGAGGAAATCAAGGTAGAATTAAGAATATTGGGCCAGCATAATGTATTTTTAGAAAATCTTCAGAGTAAATGGTCTAATAAAAGCGATTCAATGTGGTTTTTGACCATTGATAACTTCTATGGATACTATATGTACTTTTGATGAACATTCTTATAACCTGTTTGATTATGTTACTGCACGTCAAAGAAAATATATATAATTATACATTTACATCCGGAATTAACACATCATATGTATTCCACAAGATAGTTGAATTTCACCTCAAACCACAACGAGACTGCAAGGAAATAGTCCTGATCAGGCACCAGTCGTCAGTTCAGTACACCTATACAAACTTCCATTTATTGAAATTCGTCAAAGAATATCATGCATCACAGGAAATGACGCTTGAATATAAAACCCCTGCTGTCAATAGAAAGACGATCATGCATTCATTTATTCATGAGCTTTTTGGAAATGCATAGAAGTTCGTTTCTTGTGTAATGATTCATCAGCACATGCGACAGTCTAAGGATATCTGCAAGTACACCTGGACACAGCAATCTTCTAGAATGATACCGATAGGGTGGAGTAAGTCAGAACTATATTCCAGACTTCATGGTACAGTTACAGTATTCAATATATTGAAATTAGCTGTCAGCTTTGTGTTTAATCTTCACATCACCTTCAAATATCAAGATCAATGTGTTGAGATTTGATAAAACTATATAGCAGACTGAATTACACGAGCATTTGATAAATAGAAAAATACTAAAGAATCACATACCATGATCAAAGTATGTCATGTTGAACAGATTTTTCTTGTATGACTTGATAAAAATCCGAGTTCGAGTTTAAGATCTACTAAACTTCAGAATGACTTGATAAAAATCCGAGTCAGTCAAGTTTGAAATATCTGAAACCTCTACATGTGTATAGATATACTGATATGACTGAATAGGCAGAACTTTATTCCAAACAGAATGATATAGTAAATTCTTTCAATAACTGGAATTTTTCTTTAAGTCTTAAATTCACCTTCATGATCAAATTTTACGTTTTTAAGTTCGAAATCCACAATTACGGACCCATGCGAATCTTTTACAAAGATACATATATGATCGAATGATAGCATCATACACTAAATGGAACATATATGTGTTGTCTTGTTAGACTTCTCATGATCAAAATCCAAATGTTTAGTACTAAACACTACAATTATACAGTACAGACATTTAATTCCTGCACCAAACGACCGGACGTCTGCCAGTGCCTGGTTGTACAAACACGCATGGATAACATGTCGAAAAGCCAACAGCCTCAATGATCCACTTAGCTTGCGAATTAAAACTAAGATCATTTGAGAGGTCATCCATGCACCCATGCCCAGGAAACTTGGTTGCAATCGGGCGTGAAGTAGTGTATTATGCCTGGGCAGCCTACGCATTTAGTGCAGGAATTAAATGTCGGCACTGTAGCAGACCCTCTAGAAACAAACCTATTACGACATTATGTGAATTTGTTTTCTTGATTAACCAAGAGAAATGCCAAGTCACCCCCATGAACGTGTAATGTTCTATCGAGGCCAAATTCCATGAAAGAAGATTCGACTTGATGTCTTCCATCAACTACATTGATGAAAGAAATCAGTGTAAAGTACAAATTGAAAAATCATCGAGTCCTTTCGGTAAAAAGCCAATTTCCTGCTTCGCTTGCCCTAAGTGGTAAAGTAAAAGCCCCCTAGTTCCCCTATTTTAGCTCCTAATCGGAGAGTATTACTATGGAATGTATCATGACATGAAAGACCTTGAAATGGTCTTAGGTTTCGCGATATATGTCTTACGTACAATAGCGTTCGACTCGTGCAAAACGATCAGTGCCGAGTAGTAGCTCAATTACATATCTATTTTGGCAGTAATTCATGTCTCTTGCAATCTCCTGTGCTGGGCTGACCTAGTGAAGTATTTCGGCACAGGATAATTTTCGAATCATTGTAAGATATTAAGGGATTTCTGGTGTGTTTCGGAATTGTTTTAGTACAGCTATGGATTAGTATATACAATCTATCAGCGAAAGAACAGTGCGGGCGTATCCTTTCTTGAGTTAAATAACAGTAAGCTTGACATACAATTGATGATACGACTTATCCACGAACTAACTATTAACCTGGTTCCAGATAGACCAATGACAATAATGTACTAAGGGCCTCAAAGGCAAATACGGAATCGCATAAATAAAATAACGTGAATTATCAGTTCTTCATTACCAATTTACTAACTGAGTTGCTAAGCAATTGAGATCAATCGATGGATATAATCTGCTTTTAATTGGGTAAATGTATTTTCCGAGTTCTCATCATACACATATTTTCATTGGAATTGACCCATGATATATCTTACGCATGTTTATGCTTGGATTCTCTACGCTGTGAAGTTATTCTTATCAGTGAATACCAATCTTAACGCCATATGCCTGAGGGAGTGAGTGCTGTTTATCACAGGGAGGACCAGTGGGGTATCTCATAGTCGAGGTCTCATTGCTTTCCACAATCGTTAGTTGATGGCAGAGACGTAAAGGCATCTAAACTTGTATATCCTTACGAGGGGTTTCAAATTATTACACTGACTGTGCCAGGATTACTACAGGTTAGTTATGTCGGAAATAACCTCTTTCGTCTAAAATCATGCTCACATCTTTAGGGAATATGATGTAAATATGTTACGTTTGTTTATCTCATGTAATTTATAATGTAAATCCTTCTACCCTGCGCAGTGTTTATCCAATTATATTACATTTTGTGTATTCCTGTTTGTATTACCTTCTGTTTGAATATGCTGTATACCGTATGATTTTGTGCGCTGGGCACAGTCTATAAACATACTATGCTCTACTATGACTAGTAAGGTTTGTGAAATATGTACTTAATGCTCAAAATCAAATCCTATACACACCGATTAGTCGGATTATAATATAAATCTTAACTTTCACAAGAGGCTGTTCTTGATAACTTCACAGCACTAATTCAGGAGAACGCAGTAAAACCGCCGCTTAACACCGAGTCATTGGTAAATTTCTCACATGCCCTATACCGGATTCTAACCCGGGAAATGGTGCTAGAATGTGTGTTGCCAATGTGGACGCCTTAGACCACTCGACTGTTGGGGCAGGCCCCACTGAGAAAAGAACGAGTGGTAGAGAGTAATAGACTATTATTAAAGCAATTGATTTACTAATGTTTGCCATCAGTAGAAAAGCGGTGAACTCAAAAAGTGAGCATCAAGGTTAATCTTGAATAACAACTATTATAATGAAGGTAATTTTTTCTTACGTTGAATCTACGTTTCTCCTACCAAGAACATCCGACTGTTTAAGATTGTGGAAACGCAGAGCTCCTGATTGTTCTCTTCGTAGGGTGCCTCTGTCTAGTTACTACAGTACGTTCAGCAGTCTTCCCATAATCACTAGCAAGCGGACGTTTACCCCTAGACTTATCTAAGTTGAGTGGGGACCACGTGTGTCGTAAGGAATCATAGCACAAGTCCCCTGGCGAGACAAACGTTGGGGAAAGGAAATCCTGAAACTATTAGACGCAACAGCATGATAATACAGTAACGAGAGTCGTCTTCGGAGACTCACAGGGAGAATCGTTGGTATGATAGCCATGCCGCACGCTGTCTCTCGTTGACAGTTAGCCGGTGGGTAACAGCCTACGTAAATACACATCCTGAACGTATATTCAACACTCAGACGTTGTTGGAGCATACACTATTACACTTACAAGCAATATTATTGAAAGACTGCTGTTATATGAAATCCTTGCATTCCATTATCTAAGATAAACGTTTGAGCTATTTAACCAATTATCTTTAACAGCTGTATATATAAAGACTCGTAATCACTGTCGTCCGGTCGGGATGTGAATATTGGCGCTTTGAAAATTCGTTGCATAATAATTTCAGTTTTTAACACAGACAGTCAGTTATTCGTTCTATTACACAAAGTTTCCTATACATTATACATATTTGCAGACAGCGTTAGTGATTGCCCAATGGGTCCTTTCCTCTGTACTGAAAGACATAAAATGGCACTTACACATCCGTATATTTTCACTGGTATCAATATTTCAAAACACATTATCACCTACGGGGGAGGGTTCCCCTGCATTTACATAATTGTCCCCTTCAAGCTGATCGGAATCCACTCAGAACTACTCACAAATGCATTAGGTATACTGTAGAACAGAGGATTAGACACTCGATTTTTCAGATTATTAGATATTCTGTACGTCACAAACACACTTAGTGGACAGTAGGAAATGGCCTTAGACAATTGTTCTTCGGATTGTTAGACAATGACACTTTTAGGCAGCACACCCACCTACCTGGTTCATAAATATAAATGGATAAGAGCATTTCTTGTTGATTATTCAATCTGCAATACAGCAGGACTTTCTGTTATGATATGTACTCACTGACATTTCAGATTTGATCATGTCCTCATGTGGATATTATTGTTATCGAACGCCAGATCAATTGATACACATAAATCATTTGAGATTCATGATATTCAACATCTATTTGGGAACATGGGGTTGATGTATGCTATCATAGTGATCACTATATCAAAGAAAATGATTTATGAAAGTACGCTAAAAAATTACCTCTATCGGTTAAATTCGTAGGAAATGCTAGAAATAAGTATAAAAAATCACTAACGTAAGGATACTTAATTCCATGTTAAGAAAATAAAGACAAATTCACTTATTCTTTGAATACATACTGTGCAAGATATAAGTATGATATTTGTACCGGAGCCTGACACAGGTAAACGAAATAGTACCTTTCAAAAAGAAACCTTAAACTGAATTCGTTCGCTAATTATGCTAATCATAGTGTTCGTCAAAGAGTGTTGCCATTTTTATATAGAAACGGTTCTGACGTCGTCAGCTTATTTCAGGACTGTCTTAAATGTCCATCTCAAATGTCTCAGTCTAATGGAACACGCCTACGGAAGTGAGGAATGACTTATGTACATATATAAGCCTTTAGTATGTACATATATAAACGTCAATTGCAGGACAGTCTTGCTTTTAAAATGCCCAATATTGACATATACATGTCTAGACTTTGATGGTGTGAATTTAAAGTGACCTGGATAGAGTAAAGACGTTGGTTTATGTATAGAGTATGATCCCTTTGAGTTATTTCGAGATTAGTTGTACACTGTAGTAACCTGTCAATATTCAACTTGGAATACCATAAACTATGTTCATTACCTTAGGGGATTCTTCCGAAATTATAGCTAATGGGGTGTGTTGAGTCAATCACACAAAGCATCCGATAGAACAAATAGTGACAGATGCAAACAAGTAATTAAGTGTTCGGATGTGTGGGCTGCTTATTGCGGTTAAATGCAAAGATTTTTTACGTTTTGCTGTACGTTCGAGCACTATTATTGCCCATTAGTTAGCATGGGCCATTACCTCGCCGTTATGCTCAACATTTTGTGAAGTGATAAATTTGTTTCCTTTCCTCGCCATTTCTTTGAAGGTTTACAACTACTCGGTTTATGGCACTTCATTGCTTTTAACATAAAAGAAGTACGGCGTAGAGGCGGAACAAATACACTCTGCATGGTTCTCATTCATTTGCAGAAAGGTCCACGCACCTAGATCAAGAATTGCAGTTTTTACTTCAATATCACTTTTTCGTCGTTCGCTAATCATCCAAGTAAGTGTCCATGATCATTTAAAAATATGAATATGAACAGTAATGGGTATAGGTAAGTGCATTTTTAAACTTTTAACTTTTCTAACTTTAGAAATTCATTAATCATCGCTTTTTGTAACATGTTCAGGTTACGTGGTGACTAGCCAGTTACATTTAGTGGAGGTCCCCGCAGTACCCGGCGAAAACCTGCATCGCCGTAAACCAAGTCATTGGCAATTCTCTTCACACGTCCTGTTCCATATACACCTTTGAGACTTTGAAGATAAATCTAGATAGATAGATAGATATACATACATATATATTTATGTGTGTATGTGTGTGGGACATTGCGTCACGCTTCTTTGTGGTCAATGAACTATTGCAATAAGAACAATTAAGAACCGTTTGTATGCGGAACGGATTTACCCAAGTACATGCCCTGTGTTATATTTTAATGGCACGCTCCGAGGTCTTTTTGCCTATTAATGCAGTCCATGTACAATCATAAACCACTAACTGCTTTATGGGGTTCCTAGTGTTCATCTAGAATACACCATCACCTTACAATAATGGCTTGCATTTAGATTTACCTCCTTCGACGAATGATCTTTTTATCACGTTAGGCACTTTGGCAACATTAGGAAGTTCACTTTACTTTCGCTGTGTACGAGTTTAATATGCACGAAATGTACACCAATAGAGCTCTTAACACTGGCCATGCCCTCGATTTTTTCACAAGGACTCGGAATACAGGTAAGAGTAAAAGGATGGCTGTCTGTTAAGTCATTTCCTCTTGTTTATGGTACAATTTTTAATGCAGCGTAGTTACTTTTATGGATATTTATGACCACTTTCCCAATCGAATTACTGTAAGTAGCTTGACCTTTTTCGATTGCAGTCGTTTTAAACCCATGGTCCAATCTTAAGACAAAAGTACTAGAAAAAGTAATACGCATATACTATATACCGTATCGGTGTTTATTTGTGAAGTGTAAAGTTTCAATGCCGATTTCTCTTTGCGATTCAAACGTATTTTCCCCTCTGACTAGTATTTCAGAAATGTGCATGAATGCTTTAACACGATAAATGAGAAGTCTTCCACTCGCTCAGAACCACTATGGTTAATTGGCAATCCAATATCATTGCAGGATTGGGACATTTGTGTAAAACATAATAACGGGGTTCAATTTGAAAATTACATTACGTTAAAGGTTTTGGTGCAAAGGATTCCATACAGGTTATTACGATATTAAACTCAGTAGCTCGTGCAACGTTATGTGGGCTTGCAGTCGGCACGGCTATGATTGATATCATTAAAAGTTTCAGCAATGGAAATATGCAATTGGCACAAAAATATTCTGAGGTTATGTTGCTAGATTGTACAGTGCAGGGCTGATTATAGACAATTTGTAACTTACAGAATAACTTGGCACCAGGTTTAATGAGACAGGGTGACGGGTCACCCGATGAATTCTGACTGTGTTCTGCCATAGAGCAGCAGGCTTAGTCAGACAGGCCACGCATGGCATTGCAATTAAGTTATTGCACAAGGACAACTGCCAGATAGAAGTTTAAAATCCCACACACACACACACACATATATATATATATATATATATATATATATATATATATATATATATATATACATATATATATATATATATATATATATATATATATATATATATATATATATATATATATATATATATATATATATACATATGTGTGTGTGTGTATATATATATATATATATATATACATATATATATATATATCAAGAAGGTTTCACATGCGAGTATGCAAATCGTGGCTCTTCCAGTTTACAGATAGAACGAGTTCTCTTATACACACACACACACACATTTTGTCACTAGACTATTGAGTGGTGGTGAACTTTACTCAGTAGTGGGTGCATCAGTTCCCTCAACTGTCTTTCAGAGTAATAGTGCTCGGAATTCATGAAATTCATTTCCACCAATGCAGGAAGCTAAGATCCCCATACACGTCGACATTACGAATATTGATAAAGATTAGGGACCGGGGACTAACGTGGATAATTGGTATCTTGAACGGTCACGCTACATGCAATCCCAATATTGCATTTACATGTAATCCACATAGTACTGGTATTCGCAATAAGCCCATGCCACTAAGTATAGGACATAATGTGTGTCTGTCACGAAGTATTCCATCATTTGATAAAGCGTAGGGTTTAGAGACGACTAATAGTCTCAGGCCGGAATAGAACACATTAGTCATGTACTGTTCCTATGGTAAAGATATCTAATTCCTGTACCAGCCAACCGGACGGCTGGCAGTGCCTGGTTGTACAAACTCCCATATATGACATGTTAAAAATTAAGCCAAGAACATCAATGACCCACGTAGCTGGCGAATCAGGGCAACGTTAAAAAGTGAGGTCAATCCTACATCCATGCTCAGAAAACTGGGTGGAAACGGGAATGCGGTCGTATATTTTTCCCAGGCTGCCCATGCATTTAGTGCAGGAATAAAATGTCGACACTGCAGAGTTACCTCGATAGCCGAGCGGTTTAGGGATTGTCTACTCATCCTTAAACCAATGGCATACGTTCTGGTTGCGAATCTGGCTCGTGGCAAGTTAAGATATTACCAGTGACTTGGGGTATGCGGTAATTGTTCTATGGACTATGAACTGGCTGGTTATGATTAAACTTAATATAGCAGTAAAAGTGACAAAATAAGTTTCAAATTTCTACGCTTGATCTCACCTGCGCAATAAATACATAATAACAAACATAAGAGACAAGGAGCATTTCAACTAGTTCCCTGTGTAAATTTAGGCAATGAAAATATTTTATTGGGAAGGGTGCACTTAGGCGATATTAAGTGACTAAATAACCATGTTTACTACACAGATGTATGAGATGAGATGAGATGTATACTCAAGAGGAATTTATTCTTTTAATAATACTCGTTTAAGTTTTGTAGGATTAGGTACTAAAACTGTAACTTACACTAAAATACATCCTCAATTTGAGAAAATAATGTTTTATATTTGATTGCACTTTGTTTGCCATGACCTGCAAAGAATATACATGTAGCCCCCGTTACATTCTCTTCATAATGTTCAATGGATGTCAAATAGTTTCCAATCTATTGTAATGAAGCACCTAATGTCACCTAATACCAATACCAGAATTGCATATGCCATGCATTTGGATATTACTTAATCCGGTAGCTTGAATTGCTTCATCTAATATTACGAAGGGATGTGCATGAGGTTAAATAATAGTCCTACACCAGTCTCATTGGGAACCTCGCAGTAATGTATAGCCGGGAATTGTGTTTGATTGAACGGGCTATCCTATTGTAAATCACACACTTCTGGTCTTCTAATATTGGTGAAAAATGTCAATATTATGTTGTATGTCCCACATTGCTAGCAATGAGGCGTATGTTTAAATACCAAACTACAACGTAAACCCCAGTCTCTGGAGTCACTGAATGAAGAAGAAGAAGAAGAAGAAGAAGAAGAAGACGAAGAAGAAGACGAAGAAGAAGAAGAAATAGAAAAATAAGAAAAGAAGATGAAGAAAAGGAGGAAAATGGAGAAAAGAAGAAGTATTGATTATGTATTTACCTTTCACTTTTGGTCACTAACGTTTCGGCGTTATTCCTACAAAAATAAAACAAAGCAATATTAATAAGGATAAACAATAAGTCAACCAGTCTGTCTCTTTAATGTGTGGTTCTAACACTATTAATCTTAGAAAAGAAACTGTTTAAAAAATATGCTGTGTCGCTGACAAGCAGTATCCAGAAATTATACATTCGTACAGTGGCGATCCTTCTGTACGGTGGTTTATTCATATATTCAATTCAGATATTGTGATTTCTCATATCTCTTATGAGCACCAACCCCTGAACAAACGTGACCTATGTTTGACCACTTTCAGTCATCAAATATTCCACTGGCTAATAACCAATGGGACAACCTTTATACTAGACTATTGGATAGCATCCCTAATGTACGTATACCTCAAGGTAATCACCAAACTGTCCTTTGATCTAATTTATCTTATCTAGTTATCCAGGACTGAAGGGTCCGAGGGTATTACATTTCGATTGATGGTATGATGGGCATCGGATGGAACTGGTGTTTCATCGGAGTTATACTACTGCACTGATCTCTCTCTCTCTCTCTCTCTCTCTCTCTCTCTCTCTCTCTCTCTCTCTCTCTCTCTCTCTCTCACACTCACACACACACACATACTCTCTCTCTTTCTCTCTCACACACACATACACACTCTCTCTCTCTCTCTCTCTCTCTAACTCACACACACACACACACACACTCTCCTAGAATATTGACTACTTCATGCAGTTCGCCTTAATCACATCTCTCTCTCCCCTAGAACATACGACTCCATGCATTTCTCCTAAAGCAAACTCTCTCTCTCTCTCCTATACCATGACGCAGTTCTACTAAAGCAAATCTCTCTCTCTCTCTCTCTCTCTCTCTCTCTCTCTCTCTCTCTCTCTCTCTCTCTCATATATCTCCCCTAACGCACTTACATACTATTTAACTGGCCAAGCACCCCAGTTAGCTGATGTGTATCAATTTGTTTTAATGAAATCTTATATACCACATTGTTTATGTTCTATGCATTTTCTTAATTGTTCCGGTCCTACATGGATCTGTATAAAAGCATAGTTCATCAGCTCGTGCATCAAGATAAAACCACCCGCGTTGGGATGTTCTACAGAGTGGACATGTGTTTACAAAGAGCCGGATGGGTACAGGCTGCTTCTAAATGGCCTAGTTTCCAAACAGCAGTAAACTTAAAGTGGTGTGTATCAGTACTTCCATAAGGTGTATACCTTTCATCAGGCCTGTATACAGCACAATTGACAAGGAGGTTTAAATGTTCTAAACATCTAAACAGGCATCGTGTGTTTAGAATTGGACAGAGAAATGCATTTATATTCGTTAGAGGCAATTTACACGCGTGTACGTTACAGCAGTTTGTAGTGTGTCACTCCACTCGCGGAATGCAGTATTAGAAGTGGTTTAAATGACCGACTATGCCTCGAGGCCTTGGGCACAACTGCAATAAACATTCCGTCACCTGTACCCCAACTCTACCGTCCCTGCATCTCTAATACGGTCCTGTAGAGCCATAGACATTGACACGGCTTCCTGGCCTTAAAGGAATACATAAATAAGGGGCATGGTGTAAGCAGGCTGTGGCTTATATGGTTTAAGTGGAATTAGATAGGTAAGTCCACTAATTAGGTCTTAAAGAGAACTGTTCTCATGATACATAGGTTCTGTGTCGTACAATGCATCAGGAATTTTGGGCTATTGAGAATGACAAAATGACAACACGTGTATGCGGCGTTGATCCCTTCACTTACACGTGATTCGTTCACTATATAGCAGCGGAATATTAGAACTGCGTTTATCATCATCTTGTCTGCCACTTCTAGACTAAAGAAAAGTAATGACTCGTCAATAGTGGTCAATAAATGCGAGAATACGGACGAACACTAGTCACTGGCAACCTTCTCACAAGCCTAAGATTTGAATTGAACCGTAGACCTCTGGCAGCGGTGAGAAACAGCAAACATTCGATAAGCGGTACCTACGACTACTCGGCTATCAGGGCACCCCCACCGGTTCATCCACTTTCCGCACCACTGGCCGAAATGAGGTCGCTGTGTTTGATATCTCAAAGGAAGTTTCTTAAGTCTGATAAATACCGCGTTTTCATTGTTTAGATATTTACAACATGTACGAAGCTTTAATGTGAAGGAACATGACACTTTCTTACATGTGTGTGGTTCATATATTAACGTCAAATTATTAGCTTCATTCTACTGTATTGTATTGTTTATTGATCATAGCAATTACAAATACAAAATTTATATAGAAAAAATCTAAAAACACGAACATAAATCTAAGTTAGGAGTAACATAATCATAAAACAGACATAAATTACCCAAATTATAGTACATTATAGTCCAAGAAAGCATGATTGATAAAAACAAAACAATTATGAAATTGATGGTAATGACAATCAAGGAAATGAATTTTCAATACGTTATTCGATCAACATTAGCAGGTAAGATGATGCAAAATAATACCATTATTAGTTATGTTATGAAATCATTTCATAATGAAAATAATAAATCAGTTCATTTACGTACGTTTTCTAAAAGATCGAGATTCCCAAACGTCTAGACTGGTTTAATCTAATAAGTTAGATGCTTTAATCCTTATTCTATTATTATGGTCGAATATGCAAAGGTTTATCCTTGAGAAATATTGTTATGTAAGTGTTTCTCAAATCGCTCAGAAATGCATCGTCAATACGTACTAGAATATAGAAAGTCGTAGAAAATACGCAAAAAAGATACGTGTACTGGCAAATGATATTCGTGAGAAGATGTGTAAACTGCTCGAGTGGAGATATGAATTATAGGCACACTTAGAGAGCCCTCCTGAAGCAGCAGGACTAGCTGGATGCTCTCGCAATGAGAGGCCCCACTGTTCCGGCAGCAATGGCTTTCCACGCCTAATTGCCTCTACCGGATCCTCAAGTGATGTAGGCTGAGAAATTGCCAGTTTAGAGAGATGCTCCTCCAAGTGATTCATAGAAGTTTGCATTAGTGCCCTCTTAATCACCGGGGATCTTTAGCTCTTAAAGTTCATCCCCATCGTATGGAACATTTGGTTCAGATTCCGATGAGGATGCAATAAATCTTGCCCTCTGTTTCATTGAAAATTGTTAATCCATAAAGTGTAGTATCATGAGTGCCCTCTTAATCATCGAGGACCTTTAGCTCTTAAGATTCATCCCCATCGTATGGAACATTTGGTTCAGATTCCGATGAGGATGCAATAAATATTGCCCTCGTATATATTGAAAATTGTTAACCCATGGAGTGCAGTATAATGATTGGAACTTGGGAATTAGGTGAGAGTGTATTGTTGCCCTCTGAATCATTGGGATCTGTCAACTGTTTACCAGTAAACATGTTGTGCAGCATCATCGTCTAGAACGTATGGTTCAGATGAGGGCATTGTTGCCCTCTAATTCACTGAGAATTGTTAACCCGCATATGTGTATTGCAGTATCCTCACCTAGAACGTATGGTTCAGATGAGGGCATTGTTGCCCTCTAATTCAGTGAGAATGTTAAACCTTATACGTATATTGCAGCATCAATATCTAGAACTTATGGTTCAGATGAGGGTGCACAGTTGCCCTCTTATTCACTGAGAATTGTTAACCAGTATACGTGATGTGCACTATCATCGTCTAGAACGTATGGTTCAGATGAGGGCATTGTTGCCCTCGAATTCACTGAGAATTGTTAACCCGCATACGTGTATTGCAGTATCCTCACCTAGAACGTATGGTTCAGATGAAGGCATTGTTGCCCTCTAATTCAGTGAGAATGTTAAACCTAACACGTATATGTTAACCCGTATATGTACGTGTATTGCATCATCATCATCTACATGTAGAAGTTATGGTTCAGATGAGGGTGCATTGTTGCCCTCTGAATCATTTAGAAGTGTTAACCCGTAAACGTGTATTATAGCATCATCATCTAGAAAGTGTGGTTCAGGCGAGGATGCATTGTTGCGCTCTAACGTATACAGATGTGTTAACCCGTATACGTGCATTGCAGCATCATCATCTATAACTTATAATTCAGTTGAGCGTGCATTGTTGCCCATTAATTCTCTGAGGATTGTGAACCCGGATACAAGTAGCGTAGTTTGCCGAGGTAGCCATTCAACAATTATGTAACGCAAGGAATAGAAATGAGAATCATTAAATGTGTGAGCTTCTAGTCCCTTCGGATTTACGTATCAAGCTTATACATGAACACGGTCTGATGGATGTGTGACATAAGGCGTTGCCACTCACTGCTAGCTGTCTCTCACCACTACAGGGTTCAAATCCCAGTCGGGGCATGTGAGAAAGTTCCCTGTGACTTGGGGTTATGCGGTGGTTTTCGTTGTGTATTCCGATTTCCTCAAACACTTACAACTGGCTAGTCACGACCTAGCCGCAATATGACAGAAAAGTGACGAAAATTTCAAAAAATCCAAATATCCATGGTCAGATACAGATAGAAATATTAAGATAACATAGTGATATTTGGAGAGAAAAATAGCAACATGGATAGATATTTTTCATCGAACATTGTAACAAAATATTAAATGAATTGACGAGTTGTGTTCCAAGTTGTCACACCAAGCACGCATTTTAGATTTTTTATTTTAAAAGAAAATTTATTCATTTTTCAGCATGCACAGAAATAAGGATACAGAATACAAACTATATTTCAATCAGCTCTGAGCCGAATATGTGATATGTG
>OZ012685.1:63668829-63693829 GCA_963942565.1 Maea johnstoni | reverse complement strand
ACAGTTCACAACGCCACCTTATACCATGCCTAATAAGCCTGACATAAATGCACATGTTTACCTAAACATATTTGTACAGGTAAAGGCTAAAATAACCACGAACCCTCTTTAATTATTTTGACATATTCGGCAAGCAACATCTGATATGATAATTGTCATGTTTTCTTTTATAACCTGCACTCTGTCATACCTTCTAAGCGTCAATACATAATGAAGTATTGGCACAATATATTCCGCACTTGGTATAAAGATAATAGTTATTGATTGTAAATTCTCATTTACAAAGTAGCATGATTTTGGAATGCGAAACTACTTAAGAAAATTTAACATTTGTTACTTTCTTCCAGTAGTTGTATTTTACTAAGAAGCTCCTAGTGCGTTTTCTCATCAGCGCCCTCAGAACCCTACCATATAGTGCAATAACCCAACAGTGCAATAATTTATCTCGTACATAGTTCTTTCTTACTATCATTTGATTTATAACGTCAGTAGTTGATCAATGGACGTGTGATATGATATATATGTTTCTAGATGATGTGTTTTCAATAGATGATAGTATACTCTACTGCTTTTTCTAACTGTGAACTATTACAGCTCAAGATAGCATCAGCATTCTTGAATCCGGTTCTCTGGTTATCGATCACACAATCTAAAATATTGTATCGACGGTTTACATATATTTTAACTCAAGGAACTTCGGCACAAACACTCATGCGAAGGAGACATCGACACACACGTAAGTGTGTGTGTATATATATATATATATATATATATATATATATATATATATATATATATATATATATATATATATATATATATATATATATACATATATATATATATATTTATATATATAATATATACATATATATATATATATATATATATATATATATATATATATATATATATATATATATATATATATATATATATATATATATATATATATATATTTATTCGCAACAAATATTGTCGTTTTTTCACAACAGGTCATATCGTGAAGAGATAGCAACTTGAAAGAAAACCCTTCTCTTCCCGATTAGTAATACGTCTAAATTGAATAACAAAGGCACCAGTACCACAGATTTCTACATCGACCATGCCTGACTCCGCTAATGATGATCCATGGAAACTGGATCCCGAGATCACACGTTTGAGAGCCGGGCTATAAGGGATGTATCCCGCACGTGTAATAAATAAATGCATATTCTAACCTTCCCAACTTCGTGGGTCTGCCAGTATCAAACCATCGTTAATTTTTAGCGATTTGCAGTAATGTCACACCCCGAAGAAATCTGCTAAGATATTAAGTTCACTGACAAATGTTAAAAAATACAGACGAAACCAAAATACCCAACTTCCTTATCAAGTGCCAAGAATTAACAGACTCCCTGTGTAGTTGGAAGATTTACTATGTTTCTGTAATGTTTTCCCTGTTTCTATCTGCTGCGAAAGGTCAAATTGTTGAGATTAATATGTAAGAGTACGTATAGATAGTGTTTGACTCACCACGTATGGCGGGGTACGAGAAGATAAAACACTACGCACAAATGGTAAATATGTCGGCAAGTCCAGATTTTACTATTGAGAGAGGTGTATTTATGCAGAGGATAAGTAGGTTTATGCGG
Organism: Maea johnstoni; assembly: GCA_963942565.1. Taxonomy (NCBI): domain Eukaryota; kingdom Metazoa; phylum Annelida; class Polychaeta; order Spionida; family Magelonidae; genus Maea; species Maea johnstoni. The sequence continues at coordinate 63,692,195 of OZ012685.1, read as the reverse complement.
ATAAAGTAAGCCGTAAATCTCAAGAGATGCAGCGCTTTAAGCACGCGTAAACATGTTCAAGTGACCACATGGCGTGCGCCCGCTTTTACCAGCGAGAAATGAGCAATTAAGATTCCCCCAAAATAATCGCTTCCACATGCTCCACGCATGCGTGATGGACATGCGGTTCGAATCCTCCAAAAATGCAGTTCATATCACCTTACCCATGTCTGTTACAAAGTTGATGAACCTCAGACGCCAAAACAAATCTTCTTCGAATCGAATCCTTTGCTAGGTCATGCGCCAGCGTCCTAGAGTCTCTCTCAATTGATAGTAGTGGAAGCCCTATTTGCTTAACCCGTTTACTCTTATCACTGCTCGGGTTGAAATCCCGCGCGAGGCATGTGAGAAATTTGCAAGTGACTTGGGTTAGGCGGGGGAGTTTTCACCTCGTACTCCAATTTTCTCCGCCACTTGCAACTGACCATCATTTACAATTGGCTAGTCACGAATTAGCCTCAATATGGCAGTAAATGTGATGATGACCGAAATTCAAAATCCGAACTAAACCCATACAAACCTAGATTCCCCCTGAAACAATTCGACTATCCCAAAAGTACACACAATGTGGCTCTATGAAGGGTAGCGAGCATTTGAGAAATATTTGAATGAAAGCCATACAGTTCTGACATTCAATTACTAGCTAAATAGGCCAGCGGACCGGGCATCATATACATATGTGATCGCACGACCGCCCAGGCGTCCCGGTAATTGGCACTTACTCAGTCCTGGTAAAGATAGAGTCAAATCCTAGCTTGCTCAAGACCAAAAATATGAAACTTGGGTTGGTCAAACATCAAAGGAAGGGTCACTTAGGAGTTGTTTGGGGAGGCATTAAACATTTGCCTGGGTGGTGAGTTTATGTTTACAGGGTTCCACTCAAATCGAATTAAGACATACGTTCTTCAAAGTGCACGGCGATTCATCGAATCATGGCTATAGTCTGTCTTTATACTCAAATTTGGCTAACCTTTTTTTGCTCTTTTTGTAATATGACGTTCGTATTTCCGATCTAAACGCTGTTACTTTCTTTCCCAACACGGTAAAATGATGATCTTGCTCATTGGGTGTCCATAGTAAGATTCCATGCGAGATCGCTCACATTAGTACTGTTTCCAATGGGCACAATTTATTATGTGACCTTCATGTAATGAGCAAAATCAGCACTTAACTGAGTTGAGAGAGAAAGTAGGTATATAACTAAAACATAGTGTTACTAATAGGTTTGCCAAATTTGGATGGCAAACACAAACTTTTTAACAAAAAGAGAAGAGAAACGGTTTGCCAAGATTGGGTCAGACAGACTATAGCATCGTGGTGCATGACCCATTCCCACCCTGTGGACCAAAATAAAGCTGGCTATGACACATGGCTCGATGATATTTTTAAGGCATATTGTGTAAAATAGTTGGAGAAAGAATATGATTTTTGATCTCAACCTCCACTTTCGTCCCTTTTTAGAAAGCTTGTTCTTATTACTTAGATGTGATCAAAATTACTTTGGATGGTAGTTTTCGAGGAATATATCTCGGTACAACCGAACTAGTGACACGAAAAAAAACCGCTTTCAGAACGAATGCCAATTTACTGGGTTAACTGTAGGAAGGTTCGTCTGACCTAATTGTTTACACTCGAACGTGACGTCCTCAACCCCTATTCTGAACCAACTAGCACAACAATGTTTTACATACCAGTGCTAATGAGCTAAAGAAGGCTTATTGTAAAGCAGTGGGATTCGAAATCAGTAGAGACGTTAAGAATGCTCAAACTTTAGATAATTTGATAAATAATTTCCGTATTTATCATTTACTCCAACGATTCCATAACAATTTCGAACCACAATCAATGCCCTATTTTATGGATATATCTATTTCTGTCAACTTTCGTGTGGAGTTTTTTTTAATGTAGCTGCGAAACATAAGGGTCTACATACATCTTTCTTAGTTTTTTAAAATGTTTATTCCACCAGCTTTAGACTGATTTCCATATGCATAAATCTCCCCATTCTCTTCGTCCCTCAACTAATAGGCTATTTTCTGTGAGATGTATATTTTCGTAAATAATTCTTCAACTCGATACCCCAAAATCCTACAAGAATTCATATACACTGGCCTATGTGAACACTCACCTTCAAAATCCACCTAGGGAATCCTCATGAACATAGTGAACATACAACATGTACATCCTAACACCACCTTACTTCAAGAGACAGAAATAGTACTATCAACACATCATTGCATCAGTGCTAGCCTGTGATGCATTTACCGTCTATCAGAAGTTAATGTAACTAGCAGTGGGCTATGTATACCCTAATCAGATCCCGATATGTTGGAGTCAGTGGCCGGCACGGTTAGAAGACTAACCATCATGAGTATGTTAATCCCAAAACCTGGGACCATGCAGTCCTCAGAAGAGAGTATATGTAGGACATTAGGCAGTAAACCGTAACGGCTGCACACAATCAAGGTGGTGTGTAAGATAAATGGCTTTTGGTAATAGTGTTAGGGCTTTATACGCAGTACCAGTAACCGGTTTAGTATTTGGTATACGATACTAAACACAAGCAATGAAGTGTCTTTGACGGTATGAACAAAACACAGTTTGATAACCAAATGCAAAGTAGCTATGTATGTTATTATTTTGTATGTAGGTACAATGTATGTGTGTAGGTGGGTGGGTGGGTTATGTAGGTAGTTGGGAGATAGATAGATAGACAAAAACACGTAGGTAAAAGGTCTCTGCTTCAACAAATGAAAGTAGAGATAATAGGCGATTTACGGTTTTCCACGCCAGAGGCTCATATAGACAAAGTGCAGCTTTTGTGTATATTGAAACAGTAGACACATTTGTTAAGGACTCACAGGATGTGTCTCAAAAACCTCGAATTTCACACGTGTAAAAAAGTCACATCATACTGTGAAAGGATGTAAATGTTTGTGACAGAGCATAAAAGCAGTCGCTAAAGGAGCTCTACCCATTTGGGGATGCGATATTTGTCGTATTTACTTTGGTCATATATGTTTCGCGTGGCGGTGGAATGACATACTCTACTCTACAACTGGCAATAACGTTGGTATTTCAGGGCAATAAGTGCTCTATTACTGTAGAAAACCTGAGGATCCTTCCGCTACATAAGCTAATGATTTTATCACGGCCAAATTGAAAGCTGAGCACGATACAGGTCTCTAAGGTACCTCCGTTTGGTTACTCCGCCGGTGACAAGGTTAACGTCGAGACATATCCATCCGCACGCAAACTAATAAAGTAGTTCCCGTTGACATTCTTGCAAGTTGACGAGATGAGGAACACACACACACGATTCCAAGCTATCATTCTGATCACTAGAGTGTGTCCTAATATGCTTATTCTTCAGTTACGTCTAGTGCTATCAATAATTTTTGTTTGGACTAAGACGACAAATGACATCTCACCCTAATCGGCTGCTGGGATTGTCTTTTAACTATCTCCACGCCATCTTGCAAATTCGTGATTACAGCCCATAATACTTCGTTCTCTCATTCGTTTGTTTGAGCACCTCGTGTCACGTGACAATAGGTGGATAGATATTGGATAGTAATAGCAATTATGGTAGGCAATAGAGTCATCTTTATGCCATTATCACGCCATAAGACTCATTCACTCGACTTCATCCCATCCCGAGTAATGACGTGACCAGGCTGTGTTCCTCACAGGTGGCACTTACCTAGGGAATACCTTTCATCGCATGTGTCCATCTACCTCCCTCCCTCGCCTGGCAAATAAATAAGCTACACGCTCTTGGCATTGCATGTCATCATAAGGGGCACCGTATAAAATTAATTGCATGCACAAAGGGGAAAAGATTATATCTGTATTGTACTTTTCTGTTTTGTTTTTCTAATACACATTCCAATTTTCACAAACACTTCGTGTGATGTTACACGAAGTATGATGATATATGTAAGACAATAAATAAATGGTCTTTAATCAACGTATCTATGTATGTATGTATGTATGTATATGTATGTATGTATGTATATATGTATGTTTATTGACTGTAATCTTTTACAATTACAAAATCAAAATTGATCACTAATTAGTCGATATTGGTTCGAGTGTAACAAATGTCGGTTTATTTATGATTTTGCCACTAACTCGCCCATCCAAGCAAAAAAGAGAATTTATATATACGATGGAATTTATATATACAGTTTCATCCTTAGAAAGGATACAACTTAGTATGTTTATACACTTTTACATTTTAAGTACAGACAAGGAAGTCTTCTTGGGTTGGAGAAAGAGAAGAGGTCACTTTGTGACGTATGCATGATTTCCTTGGGGAAATGGGCAAACAAAATGGATCAAGTTCAACACAGATTACAGCAAGCATCAGTCAATGTGACATAAAACAGGTCATTAGTCTGCAGATGATGTTTGAGAAAAGCTTGCCGCTCATCAAGGGTGCGGGCTGGGTTAGTAGGCTAAGCGTTTTACTGCACATGACGTCTTGCGAACAGAGATTCTCCTCTCGAATGTTGGCTGTCAGTATAAAGGCATACTGTTGAAGATGTTCCTTTAGGGAATCACATCGTTATGTAAAGGAATAATGAAAATAAACACCGAATTCTTTTAGGGGATTTCATAAACAAGATGTCATAATAATCCGGTTGTTATATGCCTCTTATTTCCTAGCAAACCTATATCCAATGCCAGGTTCCCTACAACTGGCTAGCCATGGTTCAACCAGCATATGGCAGTAAAGGTGACGATAATTGAAATGTCAAAAGCATAGTGGTGTTATGCAATTCCAATTTCTAGTACCGTGAGGATTTTAACCCCCGCATGTTCGATTGTCCCGATTTAACAATGGACAGTGGGTAAATGAAATTAAGGAATGCATTCTGGGTTAAGCGAGATGTTACAACTTTACCAAATCATTGGGCACTCCGGCCATCACTAGTACATTGCAAACGTAAAATACAAATTCTCAGCACAGTCTCCACAGTCGAACGGTCTAATGCATGAAACACCAACTATTCATTCTACAGTGGCGACATTTAATTCCTGCACTAAATGCTAGGGCAGCCTGGGCATAAAACACGACTGTAAGCCCGATCACCAATCAGTTGCCTGGGCATAGATTCATGGATGGCCCCACAAAAAACGTAATTTTGATTCGCAAGCAAGCTACGTGGGTCATTGATGTCCTTGGCTTATTCTCCTGACATGCTATGTCAACTATATGAACAACCAGACACTGGCAGACGTCCGGTCGACGGGTGCATGACTTAAAGTCAGTACTGTATTTTATAAATGCGCATTGTGCATGCACGGTGTTTTAGATTGTCGAAACATTTTTTCAGGGAGGAATGTTTTAACGAAAATGTTTCAAGGTATTCCCGCAAACAATTAAACCAATACGTGTTAAGAGATAGGTCTGAGACCTGGCTCTTCTAGTAAGCAATAACAATAAAATGGTCATGTTATCTGGTACCTGAAAGGCTTTTGTTCATTTTATGTACGGAAAGTGAATTAAACACAATGTTAATTGCAAATAGAATGCCATTTAGTTCTGCTGGATGCCTAAAAGTATAATAAAATACAGTCTAAGATTGACTGTATTTACAGACTGATTGTTTTATGTTTTAAACACCAGTCTCTATAGGCCATTTAAGTCAGCATCAGGGAGCAAAATAGAGAAATATTGCCGGTAAAAGAAGACGAGTAGTAGCTTCTCCATAGCGTTAAAAGCCACCTTACTGTTCTCAGCTCTCACATAAATTCATCAAATTGAAAGTAATTACACAGTTTTTAGCTAGTTACGTGCTCTAATTCATGTTTGCCTTCGGGCAAATTACTATTGCCAAATGTGTATGGATTTAGGGAACACACATTCGCCCTCACTTATTCTACTTGATTATTTCTTCACATAATGAATCCAGTATGAAGATGATTGACCATCATTGCCAAATATGTTTTATTAGTAATACAGGTATATAAAACGCTATGTTTAGAAAAGTATCGTGTTCTTTATAAAAAATGCATATGGTTACAATAACGGTTATTCATGGTACTCGTGGTATGCCCTTTTTCGGGCGATATCTAGGGAATGAACGGTACACAATGTGTGTCCCTGTTACCTACATGTAATAGAATGCATACGCTATCATATGATTGTTACAAGGGCTATGCAATTAAATGCCTATCATTTCAAAGGCAAGGAATTATCAAGTGCAATGTACCACGTATTAAGCCCTCTTGTGCAATGCCCACACTGGTGTCAGCTACATTATGAAGATTATGTAGAGACAAAGGTTTTTGTATCCAAATGCATTAAATACTGTAAAATGGCTGCTTTTTCCGTGTCACAATTTTCCCTAATTTTTCATTTCTGGGTGTTTCCGTTAGTAGTATTACCAGAGAGGAGAGGAGATATGTTGTTTTTTCTTTTGACTAATTTTCCCGTTTTATTTTATTTTTAATTTTCGTTTATCAAAGAGTAAACATCAATGGGTAAGGATAAGTGTTATGTCAAATTTTCGAACTAAGTTCAGGATTTCTTTGTATTTTTCCGTGTTTATTAAGTCCGAACATGTACTGTATTGTTTGTTTTTTCTTGTGTTGTTCCCGTTTGAAGGCATTCGGGAAAAACGGGAAAATAAAAGTCAGGAAAAATCATCCATTCTACAGTGTACAATGAAATGGATAATAAGTACGAAATAAAACAAATGAAATGCTGATGGAATAAGTGTTTCGTAAATCGGGACAATGTATGAAATATGAAAATATCCAATTTTTAACGTCAATTTAACCGTGTGACGTTACAAGAAGCCCTTTGTAAACCAGTTATAGTTAATGATTTGTGAAAATATCCAACTAACAATGCTAAACACACTGCGTGCCATCGTAAGAGGAGAGGCATTCCTTAATTGGCCTCGGCTATCGTATGAATAGAAGCTTTCGAGTTGTAGTAATGAGTCTCTTCGGGGAAAGAGACGTCAAGTGATTCCCCATTAGTTTCATACATAACAGTATGGGATAAAGGCCTCATGGAAAATGCTTTTGTGTCCATTATTGGTCGTCGAATAAAGACGGGTTATGAAATGTATTTTCTGATGTTGCGAAATAGCACGTGTTCGTTTAAAATCGGTAGTAGTAGTAGTAGTAGTCTTAATCTTTCTTTTCGTTTTTGATGATTATATGAATGACAATTTTAATGACAAAGAATGATATAAATTCGTTCACAATGTTATTTTCTAAGAGTGTGCCAGGAGTTGGGTATGAGCACCGTGTTTATAGCATTCGACATTAGCATTGGGCATTTGCTATAAACTACGATACCTACATGTAACATCTTCACACTTGTTCAAAAGTATGAAGTACTCGAATATTTGAAACCAGATAGTTCTCTAGCGATGTTGGTGTGTACTACTTACTGACACAACATGATCCTCTTTAACTAGAATTTACTTTTACAATTATATAGTATATTTTCAAGATAGGCGACAGTCATGCATGACGTGCGCCAGGGCCTTAATCGTCAGCATAATGGAAATACTCCATGCCTTCAACTTGGAACATTGCTTTGAACAAATATCTTCAAGATAATGTTAACATGCTTACCATGCGGCTATTCGCAGCTAGGGGAGCCAACTCTGAATCATCTTGCAAGATAGCACATCTATCGCTTGGCTTAAAGAGGCGCGGCTTGATAGTTTGCCAAATCGGGGGCTTTAGTGCTAAGCCCTGTTGGTGTAAAGCGTATAGAACAAGACACTACGTTTCCCATAATTGTAAGCAACACTAACTGAAATAAATATCTCGCCACCAAAAGTGTATGTTTTTTTGGTAACAAATTCACTACCTGATAACTTAATTTCAGTATGGCCAACGTGCTTGTGCTTATACAAACGTTTATCTTTGTCTTTGTTCCCGCTGTGGTATAATCGATGGCAAGCACACATTAATGAATGCTTCCCAAGTTTAAGTATTACATCACCTATTTTGTATGATAGAACTATAAGTACATAGAACTATATACAAGGTTAAATAGCCATATCTTATCACCTGTATATATATAGAACTATATATACAAGGTTAAATAGCCATATCTTATCACCTATATATATATATATATATATATATATATATATATATATATATATATATATATATATATATATATATATATATATATATATATATATATACATATATATATATATATATATATATATATATATATATATATATATATATATATATATATATATATATATATATATATATATGTGTGTGTGTGTATATATATAAGGCATATAAACATAATAGTACTCTGATATGCACGTGCATGCACATCAGACCTATATACGTCCTATTCACTCAGAGATCCTCAATATATTCCAAGCAGGAATCTGGACAGCACGTTCTCTATCGCAGCCATAAGTGATGTTTGCAAACCATTAAGCCAGACTGATATGCCTTGGCTAGGCGTTGATAATTGATCAGGTAGCTATGTAATCGCATCTCCAGGGTATATTCCCCAGAGATGCATCTGGGAGTCGACCACGTCTATTCCTGTGATGAATTGGTGGCGCTCATTTCCAGATGTTCACATTTCAGCAGCTAAACACTGCCATCCACGGCAAACTCACGGCATTGTAAGTTGTAAAGGTCTATCCGATGCAGTAAAATCAACTTTTAGGAAACTTTTGCTATGCTCCAATTAAACTCAAAACATGTACACACACACACACATATATATATATATATATATATATATATATATATATATATATATATATATATATATATATATATATATATATATATATATATATATATATATATATATATTTTAAAGGTGGACTGACTGGTGATGCAAATGCAAGTGATTACATAAGTTCTACAATTGTATAACCAGGTCAGCTAGGGACTTTTTTCAAACTGAGAGATACACAAATGAAACAACATGTCTATCTATCGATCCCACCATCAACTCTAGGGCTTCATCCCTGGCTTTTGGAATCGATCGTAGATGTATAATATATATAGTACTAATGCACTCAGGTAGAACAATGTACACAACAATAGGCAAAGTGCACATCTGTGCTACAGCAGGTGTTTACATATGTGTGTGGGTGTCACGGTAAACACTGCATTTTATGTGTATTTTCCAACAAGTGAGCACATATCATGTCCATGTGAAAACACACCAGTTTTAAATTACTTGGTGTATCATGGTTATTGTAAGGTTTTGGGGAAGTGCATTTTCCCCTTTATTCTATTAAATGCATTCATTTTCTGTATCTAGAATTTGGTAAATCCAAATATCTGATTAGCGATTGTTTTATTTTAGCATCGAAGCAGAGAATACGCTTTAAGCAATATTAGTTTCTTGTTATGTAATGTAATAGTTATTGTCCAAACTGTGAAGTTCGAAATTACAAATACATCGGGTATAGTAGAAGCATACAAATGAAAAGGTAGAATATGAGCAGATACATATACAATAATTATCAATGTTTTCAAGAACCAAAAGAGGTTTCGAATGACAAGTTATTCTCTCGTGCAACACATGTAACAAGCCTTTAATGTATAGCATATCGGCGTTAAGAAGCACCGTCTGTGTGTCCTCCAATCATGCGAGTTCTATGGTGAAATCGAGTCATTCCCTCCAGTGGTAAATAAGTAGGGAGGAAGGAATTGACACGACCCAAACATTCCGTGCATGGACACGTGCAGCTGGCCTCTTACTTATGTAATGTACAGAATGGGGTCACAATAATTTACTTAATAGAAGACAAACAGTACCACTTAATGCATATCTCTCCACACTACCGTGTCATGTGTACAAACACGCTTCCACCAGCCAACAATGTTAGTATAAACATACACACACGTACGTATGTACGTACATACACACATGTATATATATATATATATATATATATATATATATATATATATATATATATATATATATATATATATATATATATATATATATAAATATAAATATATATATATATATATATATATATATATATATATATATATATATATATATATATATATATATACATATGTATATATATGTGTGTGTGTGTGTATTGTATATGTTTATGTATGTATATATAAACATATGCAAAATTCATAGTCATTTACCCTTTATTTTGAATGATGTTTCATTTAGTATTGCATTATCCTGAAGGTTTAGGTCATGGCTTTTCAAGTAATCTTGGCGTCTATATACTCAGAACATATGTATCATATTAACGCTCTGATATCATCAACATCAGGCTTAATCCGACGGATTACATTATTCAAGCCCCTACTGAAGCATCTTAACGATTTCGTTTGACGCATTACGTGTCGATAAGATAGGCATTAGGCGGTTTTTGCCAGGATATGCATAACCTTGCGTGCTATATGCTAAAGTACATGACAGTTGGGCTGTAGCATCTGTAGCAAAAATATAATGTGGCGACACCGATTATCTTGCGAGTAAATATTGACATACACGCAGACATGGCTGTCGATTTCAAAGAAAGTGGTGGTGTGGGATTGCAACGTTAAGGATGTCCGCACCAGTACACACTTATCTTCGTAAACTGACACTTTAAAAAAGTCGCGCTGATTTGGAATCAATTTTCTAAGTTATAGTGAAATTATTGTGTAAGTCAGCAGTTTTAAATCTCCGCTAGACCTTCATGATTATATAGCGGTTTTCGCGTCACTTCACAAATGCGCGGCGTTGTGGAGGTGTGCCTATGGTGCTTATTCAATGTATGACACTGAAAGATCCCTTGCGACTGTTCATAGAGACATTTAGCAGAAAATCTGACGTCAAAAATGTGAAGTTAGATAGAAATTTATAGAAAGTGAATGTACATATACAGAATACAAACTTTTATTTTTGAATACCAAAGTTGTGCTTCTGCACAATATTGAATGTACAACAGATGCAAAAAACACTCTGAGAAGCAAAACATAAATAAAGATACCGAAATGGTGTTCAGGAGAAAAGTGTTAGTCATTGACGACACCGCTAACAGTTTATGTGGATACTTTGACTCTGGGTATACGTATTGACTGTCTGATTGTAAGCAGGAATTATAAACTAGGTAACAATGGCTGCGGCCAGTTGGGAGTGAGTCGGAGATGTTTTATATAGCTTTCAACAGCTTGGATCATATCCCGACGTCTAGAAACCGGGAATCAAAAGGAAATTCTCATGTCTTCTTGATGTCCGTCATCATCAGTGGTCAAAAACTAAGTTCATTCTCCCTGAAGAAAGTTTTATGGAACTTCTTTTTGTCATATTTTGCCAAATAGGCACTGGATCGCGACAATCAAGTGTATTAATGCTATGGGGACGTGGTAAATATCCAGGGAAAACCAACAAGCCATTTCTTTGTAAACAGGTACATTACAAACCATCTGATTTTTTTCAAATAACATCCAGGTCTGAAACAAACACTTGTTTCCGAAACTTTACAAGGAGATTCGATTTCCGTTTTTATCGATACGTATATAAATATGAAATTTCCACTTTCTCTGCCATATAAATGCTTAATCGTAACGAGCCAACTGAGAATGGAAGTCGTGTGCAATTATCATACAAAGGGATGATTAAGAAGACTGCACTGGAATGAATTATATTGCATGAATTGCGGCCTTGGAATGCGCATGCTTGATTGGCGTAATTGAACGCACTTCCTGGTATGTGTTGTTCTAGGAAGTGCACGTAGAGCAGAGCGCTGAAAGCTATCCCGCCGAAAACAGGTCACAACAGCGCTCTCTAGCGTCACTTCTTCGGTTGCGAGAGTCAATTCCACATAGCAAAACAGGTCAAATCATCAGTTTAACCCCTCCGTTACTAGTCGCTGATTTGTTCAAAACAAAGAAATGCAAACAAGCTATAAAAGGACTGAACCCCTGGCTTACTTATATCTAATTGATTTAACTCTGAGCAAGATCTTCTCATACAAAGCAAACATGACAGGGTTCTGATAGTTATGAAATATTTTTCAATCTTATCATATGACTTTGACACGTAGCTTCAGCAACGAAAGGGAGGTAGGGAAAATGGGATTTTCGATGAATGTGTGCTAATGCTAGTGGTAATTCTCCAGTAAACATGCCCACGCGTCGCCCCCAACCGGGTGCGAAACAACCCAAGGTAGCAAATTATATGTAATGTTGATTATCGTCACTTTTTCTGTCATCATTAGCCTAAATATTTGTCATTGGCCATTTGAAATCGGTGTAGGAAACCAGTGCAACCTGGCCAAAACCATCGCCTGACCCAAAGTCGCTTCCAACTTTCTCACATTCCCTGGCCGGGATTCGAACCCATTCGAAAGGCCTCCGTCATCCATTCTGTAACTGTTAGCAAATTTCCTTTAAACAAACATTGCCAAGAATCTGACAGAGGACTGAACCCGAGTCTTATTGGTACCCATCTGATAATATTGGTACCCAACATCACGCGGTTAAGACGCGGTTTTAAAATATTTTAAACGCTTGCTTTAGCAAATAAAGAGCTAGGGTAAAGACGTAAGAATTTCGATGAAAGTGCATGATAGTAATGGTACTGTTGGTTATTATTCCATGTGAATTCAGCACATGTGCCGTTGAGGGGCTGGTTTTATTATGCACAGTGACGTGTTGCCCACAAGGGTAGAGCCCCATTGACTCAGTGTCAAAGCAACGCAAACGCAATTACACTTCAAAGCCTTCCATGCTGCTTTGCCGTAAAGCCATCAACTTCACTTCCAATCTGGAATATACTCCTTAGTGCTTCTAAAACTGTCTCGTCGAGTCAATACCACTCTGGAACATCCCTTTACCGATACATCGAACAACGCTAAACAGAGATTCTTCTTCAAAGAACATTCACCACTTTGGCACTATGGAACGATAAAGGCTTCTGTGTAAGCTGATTTGCATTGCTAGCAATTCCGGCATAACCTTCTTTAAGAGCATACGCCATTTTCAACGGGTTTTTTCAAAGGACAACCACATTATCGCTCATTGGTTGAAGTGTGTTACAGTCTAAGTAGCTCTGATACCATCCTTGTATTACATTAATCAACACGTTACTAAGGATGTATCAGATGAAATATATAGTGAATGAGTAAAGTCACACGGCAGCAATAAATGATATCATGCTTTGCACCAAATGAAGTGTTTTTATTCCTTTAAAGTGTTCACGGAAACGTCAATGCATATCTACATTTAGTATCATATAGAACTACCACGTACATAAATACATACTAACAGCATGATATAAGACAGAAGACGAACTTACCTACGAGCGACTTGTTCGGGATGTTCCACTGCTTGGAGTAAACGGCCGTGTTTGTATTCAAGGAATTCGATGTTGTCCTAAAAAACAGAGATTACATGGTAAGTCGAGAGAGCCAAAGGCGAGATCCGGAGGGATGTACATTAAGGCAGCGCATCTGCCCCGCTCCTAGACCTAGTAGTAGAGTGTGAGTTGTATTACAGTACCGCTCTGTCTTCTCATCCACTCCTTAACAAGTCACGTGACACACAAACAAATTCAACTTCCCACCTCTCTCTCTCCGTCATTCTCAATCTCTCTTAATTGCCCCACAAAAAAATTCGACTCCTCTATGATTCTACTCACAGCACATCTTGCTTCCGCGTCCATCAGTTCAAGGATGCTGAGCTGGGCACAGATTCCACTTGTTCGTATGCCGAGAGAGACGCTGGAATTGGACTTGACTTAGACAAATGAGTGTTCAGTGAGTTGAGAACATGTGGTCAGTAGTTTCACAGTCTATTACTGATGCAGGGGCGGCTGCTGCTGCTGCTCCTATACTAGTAGGAGCACATGATCTGGTTAACCCATCAATGTCCAAAAGTGTATCTAAAAATTGTCGTCTGGATCTTTAATACTTTTGACAATAACTTTGAATTTTGAAACGATTTTTGAAAATATTTGAAGGAGAGTTGTTGGTTGTGTTCTAAGTAACATTGTTGCATAAACAATGTCCGAATTATGCTTATGCTTGCAAGTTTTCGACAGATCTATCAAGCTGCTTTAGGTTGATGCGAGCATCAATGCGTTAAATCACCATATGCTTGTCAATTTGTTGGCGAGTGTCCGTTGGACTGTGGTGTTAAGATGGGTATATCGGCCGTCTGGTGGGTCTGGGTGGTGAAAGTGGATAGGAAAGATTGATGTCTATCCGTTAAGCAGAGAGGTTCAGTCAGGCGTTACGTTACATACTATCGCAACGACATATGATGATTTGAAGTTTAACCCATCAATGCCCACAGCGTCCAAAAGTAGCCTGGCAACTTTTTTGGCAAAATCGTTCAGTAGAAATCGCACTTTGGAAAATATCTTAAAAAGCAATTTTTATCTAATATTATCTAACAAATAAATTCTCTCCTTCAAACTTTTTATAAAATCATTCTTAATATCCAAGTTACTGTGCAAAGTGTAACAGATCCAGACGACACTTTCACAAGGAATACCTAAGCGTGCGTGGATTATTTTAATTTATTGTCACTTTTTCTGCAATATCAGTCTGTTATTGGAGCAGAAAACTGCAGTACCCAGGAAAACCACCAACTAACTGCAGGTCACTGGAATCTGGCCGGATTTGCACACTTTAATACCATGATACGACAAAGTGATCCTTCTGATGTAATTTTGTGAGTGGAATACTACTAATTAGATACGTACAGAACTAAATAGCTTGATTATGAAATATGATTTTTTATTGCTTTAGACCTTTATGTTCTGTCTTTATTTATAGTTTCTGGATGTGGTTGATTTGTTCAGTCAATAAGCACACACACATACACACATACATACTCGGACTGTTAGAGATGGAGAGCAGTCAATGGTAACACGTAGCAACACTTGGCTATAGGGGCAGGCACTATTAAAATACTTAAGATAAGCTTAGTTAGGCAACTTATAGGCTACTAGGTAGTTTGCAAAAGTTCGTTAACCCTGTCTTCGGGCCAGACAGGCGTGCTTTTGACATTGATAAGCTACAGGTACATGTACGCTATACAATGGTCATTGACATCATCGCTTACAATGGCATCGTTATCAACCAGCTATTTGACTACTAGAGGTATATGGCGTAAGGCGACTCTATAAATATATATATATATATATATATATATATATATATATATATATATATATATATATATATATATATATATATATATATATATATATATATATATATATATATATATATATATATATATATATATATATGTATATATATATATATATATTATATATATATATATATATATATATATATAATATATATATATATATATATATATATATATATATATATATATATATATATATATAATATATATATATATATATATATATATATATATATAATATTATATATATATATATATATATATATATATATATATATATATATATATATAATACTAATTGATATGTGTTTACTATCAGTGTTGTTGAGTATCACATGATACTTGATGTAGAAGCACAATGATGAGATATTGCAACTACCTACTGGCTAGAGGCCAACATCAGGTGCAAAATAAGGTCACACCACGAAATAGAAACTGCCTAGTTGGATGTACACTAGCATGTTTTAACATTTGTAAAGAGGAGGAAATCCAACCAAATCTTTAATGGAAGAATATATCAAATGTTCAAAGAATTCCTTTGGGAAAAACAACCACCAAAGTTTCGCAAGAAATTCTAGAACTGCCCAACACATTAGAAGGTTTAAGTTACCCCAACTTAGCAATATATGAGAAAGCCCTAAGGGTAAGTTGGTCTAGGAGAATATACCTAAAAGATGGGGGATGGGTATTTTTTCCTATGGTCTGGATAAAACTTTCATTTCTTTCATATTCACCTATACAAACTTTAGAAATCTACCAAAAATGTGTTCTGGATAGATTACTTATATACAGCCATTGACTTTTTAATCGTGAAAGGATGATCATTCAACTTCACAGGAGCATGCACTATACCCATTACATATGGTACAATTCTGAAATATGCCATACACAATCGTGCTTGGTTTGAAAGAGGTATTACATTTGCTGGCGATTTTTGTTGAACCCATTGGGAAAGATGAAGCAGAGGAGAGGTTGCAACACATAGAATATGAATAATTGAGATTTAGGTTTCAGAATTTTATGAGAAATCATAAAGATGGTACAACCAAGTTTGCCCTTCCTAATTTAAAACTCAATTCTTTCTTCAAGACGCTATGCACACGTGTAACACGTGTTGACATTTTTATAAATTATAGGTTCTTTGAGTATTATGTGATAACCTGTGTCTGAAACACAATACAATGATGCATATGGAAGTCGTCAATTTGATTTTATTTAAAAGAGGAAGCGACCCATAAGTGTACCCACCTGCCATTTTTCGACATTTTGACTTTAATATAATTGCATAGGTTGTCTGTCGTCATGCACATGACGCGTGTTGACATTTTTATAAATCATAGGTGCTTTGAGTAGTATGTGATTACCTGTGGTTGAAAACAAAACGACGGCGCATATGAACTTATAGATGCGTGTTGACATTTCTATAAATTATAGGTGTGCACGAAAGTAGCGATAATAATGATAATGTTTGTAAACATATGTGCATGTACGTACATGCAGTAAATTGTTTTCTACGCGCATATCTTCTCAAGCAACCTCTTTGTACTTAACAGTTGGCACCACGCGCTTGGCACTCTATACAATGGCTTAGGACTGGACTTGGTCCTCATTGGACTATGTTAGTTTTATTACCTGCGTGATAAGTCATTTATACACATGAATAAATATTTTCACTCACGCTTTTCTTGCAAAAAAAGCTTTTCCTACTTCGCTGTCCATTTTATAGGAGTTACTTTGACGACATTTTGACAACTCCTTCTCAGAAGCAAACGAATGTCTTCACCTTCGTGTATTCTTTATCCTTTTTTAGTTATGTGCTGACCACTAGACATTCACGTAAGAAACCAGCGAATGTTAAAGGCATACCGAGTCGTATTACTGAGTGTTATCAACATCAGACTTGGGATCAACAACCAAAGAAATACTGTAGAAAGGCTAATTTTCCGTGAGTTTTAATTTCCCGTGTTTTCCCCCGAATGCTTTCAACCGGGAATAAACAACACGGGAAAAAACAATACAGTACTTCTCCGGACTTGATAATGACGGAGAAATCCTTGCCCTTACCGTTTGATATGTACTCTTTGGTGTACTAAAACTAAAAATTACATAAAACGGGGAAATTAGGTATGGAAAAAACATAGGTCCCCTCTTCGGAAATATTAGGAACAGAAACACCCAAAAATGAAAAATTAGGGAAAATAGTTACACGGAAAAACACATGTTCAGCGCAAACTCTTTCGCAACACTCAAGTCAACGACTTAGTTCATATCTACCCCGATAGGAGGTACTATTCCACAGTTTTTATGTTCATAATCTTTAACCCCGCTAATGCTCGCTGTAGTCGAATGCAGCCTGAGCAGTTTAGTTAAATCCTCTGGATAAAAGAGGAAGATATAAATAGGAGAATATTTGATGAAAAAATGTCAATCAAAAAACATTGTATTGTTGTTCACACAGAAAATCACGATACTCAAAACACATATACCAATAATGAAAGTAGTTGTGAAATGTAACATAGATTAAGGTGTCAATTTCATATTAACTCTTAAGCGTGGACAGTTGCAGGTGGCTAATTCGAACAATCAGACTAACTGCGACTGTCTAGGTAATCACTAAAAAGAGAAAAGAGAAAGTATTTCAGATCCTCACATGGGCTTGCAAACAGACAAGAAACGTTTTTTTTTCTCCATTTTGAATTTCATCAAAACATGCTCGCTTTAAAGAAGTATTTTACATATCGAGTATTTCAGACGGAAGGATATCACAGTCATTTTGTCCTAGTTACAGAATTATGCAATCTAGTAGTAGAAAAATGCACTTCTTCTCATTTTCGAGAAAAATCTAAACGAAATGGTCAAACATTTGAACGGATAAAACATTGAAAAAATGAAATATTCATCTCTCCGTATTGATCGTTTTTTTATATTTGTAAAATTTGATGATCCTCGGTCTGCAATTGTATATAGCAGCTACGTTAAAAAGAATTATGCATTTTTTTCAGTTTTTATACTCTGCATGGGTGGTACATTTGTGATGCTTGAAGTATTCTTCAACGAAGGACCTCTCGCATTACATAATGTATGTGGGCTATATATTTAGATGAAAACAAAAAAGTAATCCCATAAGCTACCTTAAATTGGAAGGATTTGATTCGATAATCTCTTTTAAATAACTAAAACATGCATTATCAAACTGTATAAAACAATACATCAGCAATACAGGAATTTTCTATCAGGGATCTAGCGTCGCCAGCATTGTTTATGGCTGTTGTATGACGATCTCGCTTTGTTTAGTGGAAGAAACTATATCTGGAAGTAGTCAAACTAGTATCTTCCAGCCATTATTTGGTTCTTGTTTTGGTGGCTTAGGACTAAACTCTCTGTTTCATTGTATGGCTGCTTTCACAGTGAGGATTAGGTTTATATAAACGCATTATATGATAGCCTTACTTCAGAGGTTATCATGAAGCTCTTGGGTAAAGTGTGGTGATTTGGAGGGAATTCTGTTCTTAGTAGAACAGCTCTCAAAGGAAACGGAGGAGGTCGTCTTAATATGTCGTGAAACATGACCTTCCATTACGTTTCTGAGATTATGAGAATATGAAAACACCTATTAGCAGAGTCTAAAAGATAAGAAAATACTAAAACGTCGAAAAAACTCATCTGAAATGCGTGTTCCCCAGATTTCATTAGTGCAATTAGGATACATGCAAACCAGGTTCATAAAAAGTATGTATGAGAAAATAAAGTGCTCATCCTCAAAATGGGTTTTAAGTCACGAAGTTTACGGTTGTAAAGGCCTCGATAAACTAAAAAGAACATTATTTTTAACTAATCGATTGCTTTTCAGAGTGTTAAGTTGATTACAAATATGAATTCAGTCGTTAAATATTGGCACTATGACCCTTCCATAATTTCTTTTTACATAATTCTATTTTGTAACGAAGATCTATCCATTGTATGGTGTTTAGTAGTATGGATGGGGGAGAGTGTCTGACCTCTCAGTGTGGGGACTGTTCCCCTGAATAACCACTTACGAAAACTTTTAGCGTTCCTATTGAAACTTCAAGACATCAACACTTGAAAAGAACAAAAGTTTTTAAGTGAGCTGCTTTTCGAACTTTATTCAAGTACTTTATATATTTCAAAGAAAACACAATAACGTTGTATTATTTTGGATAAAACAACACAATGGATCAGAGCATTACAGTGAAATTCGATGCATATTCATTTTAGTACAAAATGGGCACATTTCGGAAATTTGTTAATTTGTATGATATAATATTTATGGATGATATGTTCATGTAAATACTTGTATTTACGTGGAAATATCCGATTGCACATTAAGTGTAATTTGTAGTTAAAAAAGAAATAAAAAAGCTTTTTTTATACAAAACGAAGAATAGAACTAAAGTGGCAAATATCCTCGGCAGCAACCTCAGTTTGTGCAGTTAAGACATTTAATTCCTGCACCAACCGACCAGTCTTCTACCAGAGACTAGCAATCGCTTGGACGAATATCCGAAGCGAGCAGATCTCGCGCATGGTCTGGGTTACACGTCACTGCAGGGGATCGATCGACTGATACACCCTGCTTACAGTAAATACTCCCGCAAGACAGTCGGAAATATTTTGCAAAAAAAACTATATTGAATATCATCCTAATCTGTCACAGGGAAGTCTGATGGGTTTCCACTACATCTCGCAGTACAGGAAGGTTAGATGTAATTACACAATAGGATGAGATCGAATTGGCTGTCCCGCGGCTAGGCTATGACAGTGCAATGATATTGTTGCCGCGCAATCGGCATTGATGGACAATAATGCGTGTTTAATGTGCTAATGTCGAGTCGGGTTTGAAGGGATACAGCACTTACGAACCGCCCAATTTCATATCGTCATTCCCTAATCTAGTTTCTCTGAGGAGTTACATTGCGTTGTGAGTTCCTAATACAATGGATTTAAGCGTCTTCTCCAACGTAAGTAAGAGATACGGCGGCAGATGACAATTAACAGGCCAGTCTGTCCTAATGTTCTTCCATGGTGCATGGTAGCTTTTGTGTGATATCGCATCAGTGGTAGAGTAGACAGGTTTCCACTTCGTGGCCACCTTCTTCATCTCAGTTGATAAATGCAATCAATTGTCTAATACACAGATACTCGCGAAGAAATGTCAGCGACCTAAGATGAAAATTCCCCTGATATCTGCTAGAACTGCAAGTTAGATTGGAAGTGAACGTACTGAACGTACGCTTGTGGTAATCCAAGTGATCACCATATTTGGGTGAAGGGAGATTTAAATTAGATTTCGTCATTTCTGTCGCCTTTTTAAAGGCACTCGCTTTAAACTTAAATGTATATTGCTGTACATGAATATTATAATATATATTTTATAGCTAATTCAGTATCTTTCTGGTCCGTAAGTTTTCATGCCCCCTCTATGTTCCTGTGTTTCTTGATATATTAGGTATGTGTATATTCATGTCTTTCTGGTATGGTCAATAAACAATGCAACACAATACATTTGTTTCGGTTTCAATTTTCTTAACTAGAACTGTTTCGGTTGCGATATGTTTTGATAGATATCCTTTTGGTCTTATGTCGTGCTTTAGTATAATGGGTTTTCTTCGAGATGTTGCTGTCTCCTTCGTTACAGGGGTGAGCTTGCGTGAACTAACATTTGATACTTAAAGATATACTTTCATATACTTGTCTGATCATTGCTATTGTATATATTCTTTATTTCTGGGATCTTAGTTCTGTCTGATTGCAGTGCGTATCATGTAGATGTACTTAGGTTTGTTGTATGTGTTGTTATTTGAGATTGTAGTTGTTTCATGAGAAAATGATTTTGTACTTTGTATGATTTTTACCCATGCAAGTGCAGTCAATGAACATACAACTACAGGTTATGCATTGTGATAGTTAGTATTAAAAGGGTATACAGGTACCGTAGTTGTATTCCAAATTGCACCTGGCAACACCACTACAATAATTGGATATGGCATAACGATCTTATCAAATAAGACCTATTGCATTGGTATCTTGACGTTACGTAAGCGCCATGATTACATTCTACGTCAACATAGGCTTGGTCTGTATGGGTAATACAGACTAATAATTAGCATAGGATGCCTTATATTAGCATGCGAAATTCTGCAACCACGGTTTTCACTGTGGTTGCGCAATTTAATTAGTTTCAGAGATTAATTGGTTGCGGGGCTATGTTATTGGGTTTAAATGCAAATTGGCGATTCATAATAATGACGCATGGGCTAAGCCAAACAAATTGACGACATTTTAACGAGAGAATGGTTATCATTGCAAAGATAAAACTAAGACAAAAAACCCATAGATCATACTCAAAGTCTCCGTCCGACAGCATTCATTTTCTGCACAGTTAGTTTCATAGTGCCTTAAAACTCAAAGACATGCATTAATTGCGTACTTCGTGGAATACTCCTGGCCTTTCCAGGTGGATGGGTTAGAGTACAGTTATAAATTATACAGTACCGGTAATTAATTCAAATACAAAACGACCGGTTGACTTAAGGCAACCAGTCGACCTTCATTGAAATCGCAAATGGATTCGATCAATACTATGTGGAAAAAATTCAAACTTCATAGCAACTTAAAGTATTTATTAAAGAGTTACACACAATATTACATGTCCAATGGATTGATCGGACGCCAATGGGTGGGAATGACTAAACGGCATACAGGCAAACGGAAGTACATGTATGTGTCCATACTGTATAGGGAACAATGTGGTCATTTGTCTATCATAATCCAAAGCACGCACAAATACCACTGTATTAAACATTAGCCTTGTTCTACGACCATGCCAGATGTGCGTGTAAAGGTTTTTGGTACTCATGGTATATTGTGGGCGATTGTCTCGTGTAATTGATTTTTGACGTGCTTAAGAATGTTAATTTGACCGTCCCTGTATCCGTTGAAACTACTAGAGGAAACTTGAGTACCCAACGGAATTCAATGACTAATCATCAAGTCACTAGCGGCTTTCTCACTTGCTCTGGCCGCGACTCGAACCCTGACAGTGAGCAGTCAGTGGCAATACCTTATATCACTCAGTCATCAGGCAGGCAGGCCCTGTCAGTAGTCGTCATCAGCCCATATATATCTCAAGAGATTTCACGGAAATGATAAGGTGCCCTGCATCATTAAACCAGTAGACGTTGGCACACAGTTTGATAGTATCAGGTTGATTTCGTGCCATCACATGTGACAGCTATTTAATGACTGTGTACGCATTGCCCTCTTTCGTTAACACACAGGGCTGTTAACACGCAGGCGTGTATTCAGCTCTTCAGCGCAATTCATCTGTTCTCATTCTCACAATAAAAATCCTACCAGTAATATGGATAGTTTAAATTGCTTTCAACACCAGTTACTGCATTCTGTGGATGACATTATCATGCACAATAAAAAATCAGGCTTACATTCTTTGATCTATCCTGTTTGACAGTCAGAAAAACGGTACAACATTTCTTAGAATAAACGTCATTCTTTGGTCAGGATCTTTCTATTATCTTTCTTAATTCCGGCTGAAATTCTGAAGCCTCGTAATTCCGGCTAAAATGCATACCTTGATATTGCAATATTTTTACCATGAACTATCTGACCAGGACGGTCAAACTCACTAGATGGCGTTAGAATAGTTCTGTTAGTATAGGACAACTAATACTAGCTGAGATAGGACATGTGCAGCTATATGGTGTCTTTTATTATACAGTAAAGATATTTCATTCCTGTTTCAGTTTAGCAGTCGCCTGCCAGCGACTGGTAGAATGGTTGCCCGGGCATGCCTGGGAGCACGGTCGAGAAAAGCACTCATCCATAACGCAGTTAATTACATATAAACTTATATATAGCTGTGACGTCACGGGTGTATGAGCGTATATACATGTATGCAGCCGGTTGGCAATCGGGGGTGTAAATTGCTCGGTCTGCCCGCACATGTAGTGCAAGAGTTATACAGTACATATTAACCGTATTTATAATTGGCAGCATTACGTCAATTTAGTCGTATCTGTACCCTGTAGAATGATTTCCCATTATGCATATACCTACATAATATGTTGGTAGGTGTTCAACCTACTTGCCTATTTTGTCAGAGTGGACGTTGAAGTATTTATCTGGATGTC
>OZ012685.1:63655881-63668629 GCA_963942565.1 Maea johnstoni | reverse complement strand
GCACAATATTGAATGTACAAACAGATGCAAAAAACACTGAGAATCAAAACATAAATAAAGATTCCGAAATGGTGATCAGGAGAAAATTGTTAGTCATTGACGACACGGTCACAGTACATGTGGATACTTTGACTCGGGGTATACTCGTATTTACCGTCTGCAGGAATTATAAACTAGGTAACAATGGCTGCGGCCAGTTGGGAGTGAGTCGGATATGTTTTTATATAGCTTTCAACAGCTTGCATCATATCCTGACGTCTAGAAACCGGGAATCAGAAGAGAATTCTCATATTTTTATTATGTCGGTCATCATCAATCGTCAAAAACTAAGTTCATTCTCCATGAAGAAAATTGTTTTGTCATATTTTTGCCAAATCACTGGATCGCGGCAATCCAGTGTGTTAATGCTTTAGGGGCGTGGTAAATATCTAGGGAAAACCACCGCCTAACACCTAGCCATTCCATTTTTAATAAATTTACATTACAAACCATCAGATATTTTCAAATAACAGCCAGTTCTGAAACAAACACTTGTTTCCGAAACTTAGCAAGGAGATTCGATTTCCGTTTTTATCTATACGTATATAAATATGGAATTTCCACTTTCTCTGCCATATAAATGCTTAATCGTAACGAGCCAACTGAGAATGGAAGTCGTGTGCAATCATCATACAAAAGGATGATTAAGAAGACTGCACTGGAATGAATTATATTGCATGAATTGCGGCCTTGGAATGCGCATGCTTGATTGGCGTAATTGAACGCACTTCCTGGTATGTGTTGTTCTAGGAAATGCACGTAGAGTAGAGCGCTGAGAGCTATCCCGCAGAAAACAGGTCACAACAGCGCTCTCTAGCGTCACTTCTTCGGTTGCGAGAGTCAAGTCAATTCCACATCGCAACACAGGTCAAATCATCAGTTTATCCCTTCCTTTACTCGTGTTCAAAACAAAATTATGGAAACAAGCTATAAAAGGACTGAACCCCTGGCTTACTATTATCTAATTGATTTAATTCCGAGCAAGATCTTCTCATACAAAGCGAACATGACAGGGTTTAGATAGAAATATTTTTCAATCTATTCATATGACTTTGACACACGTAGCTTGAGCAGAGAAATGGGATTTTGATGAATGTGTGCAAATGGTAATTCTCCAGTAAACATGCCCACGCGTCGCCCCAAACCGGGTGCGAAACAACCCAAGCTAGCAAATTATATGGAATGTTGATAATCGTCACTTTTTCTGCCATCTTTAGCCTAATTTGTGATTGGCCATTTGGAATCGGTGTAGGAAAACAGCGCAACCTGACCAAAACCACCCCCTGACCCAAAGTCACTTGCAACTTTCTCACATACCCTGGCCGGGATTCGAACCCATTCGAAAGGCCTCCGTCATCCATTCTGTAATTGTTAGCAAATTTCTTTTAAACAAACATCCATCTGTTAGTATTGGTACCCAACATTACGCGGTTAAGACGTGGTTTTAAAATATTTTGAACGCCTGCTTTCGCAAATAAGGAGCTAGGGTAAAGACGTAAGAATTTCGATGAAAGTGTATGATAGTAATGGTACTGTTGGTTATTTTCCCTGTGAATTCAGCACATGTGCCGTTGAGGGGCTGCTGTTATTATGCAGAGTGACGTGTTGCCCACAAGGGTAGAGCCCCATTGACTCAGTGTCAAAGCAACGCAAACGCAATTACACTTCAAAGCCTTCCATGCTGCTTTGCCGTAAAGCCATCAACTTCACTTCCAATCTGGAATATACTCCTTAGTGCTTCTAAGACTGTCTCGTCGAGTCAATACCACTCTGGAACATCCCTTTACCGATACATCGAACAACGCTAAACAGAGATTCTTCTTCAAAGAACATTCACCACTTTGGCACTATGAAACGATAAAGGCTTCTGTGTAAGCTGATTTGCATTGCTAGCAATTCCGGCATAACCTTCTTTAAGAGCATACGCCATTTTCAACGGTTTTTTTCAAAGGACAAACACATTATCGCTCATTGGTTGAGGTTTGTTACAGTCTAAGTAACTCTGATACCATCCTTGTATTACATTAATCAACACGTTACAAACAATGTATCAGATGAAATAAATAGTGAATGAGTTAAGTCACACGGCAGCAATAAATGATATCATGCTTTGTAGCAAATGAAGTGCTTTTATTTCTTTAAAGTGTTCACGGAAACTTCAATACAGTGTTACAATTGTACAGGTACAGTTATTAGCAGATCTACATGTAGTATCCTATATAACTACCATGTACATAAATACATACTAATAGCATGATATAAGACAGAAGACAAACTTACCTACGAGCGACTAGTTCGGGATGTTCCACTGCTTGGAGTAAACGGCCGTGGTTGTATTCGAGGAATTCGATGTTGTCCTAAAAAACAGAGATTACATTGTAAGTCGAGAGAGCCAAAGGCGAGATCCCGAGAGAGGTACTTTTAGGCAGCGCATCTGCCCCGCTCCTAGACCTAGTGCCCGGTAGTAGAGTGTGAGTTGTGTTACAGTACCGCTCTGTCTTCTCATCCTCTCCTCAACAAGTCACGTGACACACAAACAAATTCAACTTCCCACCTCTCTCTCTCCGTCATTCTCAATCTCTCTTAATTGCCCCACAAAAAAATTCGACTCCTCTATGATTCTACTCACAGCACATCTTGCTTCCGCGTCCATCAGTTCAAGGATGCTGAGCTGGGCACAGATTCCACTTGTTCGTATGCCGAGAGAGACGCTGGCATTGGATTTGACTTAGACAAATGAGTGTTCAGTGAGTCGAGAACATGTGGTCAGTAGTTTCACAGTCTATTACTGATGCAGCGGCGGCTGCTGCTGCTGCTCCTATACTTGTAGGAGCACATGATCTGATTAACCCATCAATGTCCAAAATTGTATCTAAAATTGTCGTCTGGATTTTTAATACTTTTGACAATAACTTTGAATTTTGAAACGATTTTTGAAAATATTTGAAGGAGAGTTGTTGGTTGTGTTCTAGGTAACATTGTTGCATAAACAATGTCCGAATTATGCTTATGCTTGCAAGTTTTCGACAGATCTATCAAGCTGCTTTAGGTTGATGCGAGCATCAATGCGTTAAATCACCATATGCTTGTCAATTTGTGGGCGAGTGTCCGTTGGACTGTGGTGTTAAGATGGGTATATCGGCCGTGTAACGGGTCTGGGTGGTGAAAGTGGATAGGAAAGATTGATGTCTATCCGTTAAGCAGAGAGGTTCAGTCAGGCGTTACGTTACATACTATCGCAACGACATATGATTATTTGAAGTTTAACCCATCAATGCCCACAGCGTCCAAAAGTAGCCTGGCAATTTTTTTGGCAAAATCGTTCAGTAGAAATCGTACTTTGGAAAATATCTTTAAAAGGAATGTTTATCAAACATTATCTAACAAATTCTCTCCTTCAAACGTTTTATAAAATCATTCTTAATATCCAAGTTATTGTGCAAGTTATAACAGATCCAGACGACAATTTCACAAGGAATACCTAAGCGTGCGTGGATTAATTTCATTTATTGTCACTTTTTCTGCAATATCAGTCAGTTATTGGAGCAGAAAACAGCAGTACCCAGGAAAACCATCAACTACTTGCAGGTCACTGGAATCTGGCCGGATTTGCACACTTTAATACCATGATACGACAAAGTGATCCTTCTGATGTAATTTTGTGAGTGGAATACTACTAATTAGATACGTACAGAACTAAATAGCTGTATTCCTTTTCTTGCTTTAGACCTTTATGTTCTGTCTTGATCTATAGTTTCTGGATGTGGTTGATTTGTTCAGTCAATAAGCACACACACATACACACATACATACTCGGACTGTTAGAGATGGCGAGCAGTAAATGGTAACACGTAGCAACACTTGGCTATAGGGGCAGGCACTATTAAAATACTTAAAGATAAGCTTAGTTAGGCAACTTATAGGCTATTAGGTAGTTTGCAAAAGTTCATTAACCCTGTCTTCGGGCCAGACAGGCGTGCTTTTGACATTGATAAGCTACAGGTACATGTACGCTATATACATGGTCATTGACATCATCGCTTACAATGGCATCGTTATCAACCAGATATTTGACTACTAGAGGTAGATGGCGTAAGGCGACTCTCTCTCTCTCTCTCTCTCTCTCTCTCTCTCTCTCTCTCTCTCTCTCTCTATATATATATATATATATATATATATATATATATATATATATATATATATATATATATATATATATATATATATATATATATATATATATATATATATATATATATATATATATGCTATCCAATTTTGTGTGCTGTGAGTCAACCGATACTTAGTGCAGTGGTACTCTGATGGCAGCGAAATTAGATCTGTTTACGAAGGCCCTTCGCTTGAGACATTCTCTGTGCAAGATAATGCACGTATCATATAGTTGAAGCCTTGTACACAGTTGTAATGCGGCTAATTGATATGTGTTTACTATCAGTGTTGTTGAGTATCACATAATACTTGATGTAGAAGCACAATGATGAGATATCGCAACTACCTACTGGCTATAGGCCAACACTAGGTGCAAAATAAGGTCACACCACGATATAGAAACTGCCTAGTTGGATGTACACTAGCATGTTTTAACATTTGTAAAGAGGAAGAAATCCAACCAAATCTTTAATGGAAGAATATATCAAATGTTCAAAGATTTCCTTTGGGAAAAACAACCACCAAAGTTTCGCAAGAAATTCTAGAACTGCCCAACACATTAGAAGGTTTAAGTTACCCAAACTTAGCAATATATGAGAAAGCCTTAAGGGTAAGTTGGTCTAGGAGAATATACCTAGAAGATGGGGGATGGGTATTTTTTCCTATGGTCTGGATAAAACTTTCATTTCTTTAATATTCACCTATACAAACTTTAGAAATCAACCAAAAATGTGTTCTGGATAGATTACATATATACAGCCATTGACTTTTTAATCGTGAAAGAACGATCATTCAACTTCACAGGAGCATGCACTATGCCCATATGGTACAATTCTGAAATATGCCATACAAAATAGTGCTTGATTTAAAAGAGGTATTACATTTGCTGGCGATTTTTGTTGAACCCATTGAGAAAGATGAAGCAGAGGAGAGGTGATCACTGAATGGGCTTAGTTGCAACTCCTAGAATATGAATAATTGAGATTTAGGTTTCAGAATTTTATGAGAAATCATAAAGATGGTACAACCAAGTTTGCCCTTCCTAATTTAAAACGCAATTCTTTCTTCAAGACGCTGTGCACACGTGTAACACGTGTTGACATTCTTATAAATTATAGGTGCTTTGAGTATTATGTGGTTACCTGTGTCTGAAAAACAATACAATGACGCATATGAACTTATAAATGCAATGAAAGTCATTAATTTGATTTCTTTTAAAGAGGAAGGCCAATTACAGCGACCCATAAGTGTACCCACCTGCCATATTTCGACATTTTGACTTTAATATAATTGCATAGGTTGTCTGTCGTCATGCACATGACGCGTGTTGACATTTTTATAAATTATAGATGCTTTGAGTAGTATGTGATTACCTGCGTTTGAAAACAAAACGACGGCGCATATGAACTTATAGATGCGTGTTGACATTTCTATACATTATAGGTGTGCACGAAAGTAGCGATAATAATGATAATGTTTGTAAACATATAATCATGTACGCACATGCAATATATGGTTTTCTACGCGCATATCTTCTCAAGCAACCTCTTTGTACTTAACAGTTAGCACCACGCGCTTGGCACTCTATACAATGGCTTAGGACTGGACTGGGTCCTTATTGGACTATGTAAGTTTTATTACCCGCGTGACTTATTTATACGTATGAAAAAGCATTCTTCACTCACGCTTTTCTTGCAAAAAAAGCTTTCCCTACTTTGCTGTCCATTTTATTAGAGTTACTTTGACGACATTTTGACAACCCCTTCTCAGAAGCTAACGAATGTCTTCACCTTCGTGTATTCTTTATCCTTTTTTAGTTATGTGCTGACCATTAGACATTCATATAGAAACCAGCAAATGTTAAAGGCATACCGAGTCGTATTACTGATTGTTATCGACATCAGACTTGGGATCAACAACCCAAGAAATACTGTAGAAAGGCTAATTTTCCGTGAGTTTTAATTTCCCGTGTTTTCCCCGAATGCTTTCAACCGGGAATAAACAACACGGGAAAAACAATACAGTACTTCTCCGAACTTGATAATGACGGAGAAATCCTTGCCCTTACCCATTGATATGTACTCTTTGATATACTACAACTAAAAAATACATAAAACGGGAAAATTAGGTATGGAAAAAACATAGGTCCCCTCTTCGGAAATATTAGAAACAGAAACACCCCAAAAATGAAAAATTAGGGAAAACTGTTACACGGAAAAACACATGTACAGCGCCAAAACTTTCGCACCACTGAAGTCAACGACTTAGTTCATATCTACCCCGATAGGAGGTACTATTCCACAGTTTTTATGTTCATAATCTTTAAACTTGCTTATGCTCGCTTGGTCGAATGCAGGCTGAGCAGTTTTGTAAAATCCTTTGGATTAAAGAGGAAAATATAAATAGGAAAATATTTGATGAAAAAATGTCAATCAAAAAACATTGTATTGTTGTTCAGACACAGAAAAGCACGATACTCAAAGCACCTATACCGATAATGAAAGTAGTTGTGAAATGTACACATATATTAAGGTGTCAATTTCATAGGAACTCTTAAGCGTGGACAGTTGCAGGTGGCTAATGGCATTTGATTTGCGAATTTAGGGTTATTGTGAGATGTTTACATATCTATAAGCCTACAACATAATTTGCAGAATTAGACTAACTGCGACTGTCTAGGTAATCACTAAAAAGAGAAAAAACAAAGTATTTCAGATCCTCACGTGGGCTTGCACACAGTCAAGAAACGTTTTGGTTTTTTTTCTCCATTTTGAATTTCATCAAAACATGCTCGCTTTAAAGAAGTATTTTACATATCGAGTATTACAGACGGAAGGATATCACAGTATTTTTTTTCAATTTGTCCTAGTTACAGATTGATGCAATCTAGCAGTAGAAAAATGCACTTCTTCTCATTTTCGAGAAAAATCTAAACGAAATGGTTAAAACATTTGAACGGATAAAACATCGAGAAAATGAGATATTCATCTCTCCGTATCGATCTTTGCTTCATATTTGTAAAATTTGATGATCCCCGGTCTGGAATTGTATATGGCAGCTACGTTTAAAAAAACTATGCATTTTTTTCAGTTTTTATAATCTGCTGGGGTGGTACATTTGTGATGCTTGAAATATTCTTCAACAAACAAACCTCTTTTGCAATAAATAATGTATGTAGGCTATATATTTAGATGAAAACAAAAAAGTAACCACATAAGCTACCTTAAATTGGAAGGATTTGATTCGACAATCTCTTTTAAATAACTAAAACATGCATTATCAAACTGTATAAAACAATACATCAGCAATACAGGAATTTTCTATCAGGGATCTAGCGTCGCCAGCATTGTTTATGGCTGTTGTATGATGATCTCGCTTTGTTTAGTGGAAGAGACTATATCTGGAAGTAGTCAAACTAGTATCTTCCAGCCATTACTTGGTTCTTGTTTTGGTGGCTTAGGACTAAACTCTCTGTTCCATTGTATGGCTGCTTTCACAGTGAGGATTAGGTTTATATAAACGCATTATATGATAGCCTTACTTCAGAGGTTATCATGAAGCTCTTGGGTAAAGTGTGGTGATTTGGAGGGAATTCTGTTCTTAGTAGAACAGCTCTCAAAGGAAACGGAGGAGGTCGTCTTAATATGTCGTGAAACATGACCTTCCATTACGTTTCTGAGATTATGAGAATATGAAAACACCTATTAGCTGAGTCTAAAAGATAAGAAAATACTAAAACGTCGAAAAAACTCATCTGAAATGCGTGTTCCCCAGATTTCATTAGTGCAATTAGGATACATGCAAACCAGGTTCATAAAAAGTATGTATGAGAAAATAAAGTGCTCATCCTCAAAATGGGTTTTAAGTCACGAAGTTTACGGTTGTAAAGGCCTCGATAAACTAAAAAGAACATTATTTTTAACTAACCGATTGCTTTTCAGAGTGTTAAGTTGATTACAAATATGAATTCAGTCGTTAAATATTGGCACTATGACCCTTCCATAATTTCTTTTTACATAATTCTATTTTGTAACGAAGATCTATCCATTGTATGGTGTTTAGTAGTATGGATGGGGGAGAGTGTCTGACCTCTCAGTGTGGGGACTGTTCCCCTCAATAACCACTTACGAAAACTTTTAGCGTTCCTATTGAAACTTCAAGACATCAACACTTGAAAAGAACAAAAGTTTTTAAGTGAGCTGCTTTTCGAACTTTATTCAAGTACTTTATATATTTCAAAGAAAACACAATAACGTTGTATTATTTTGGATAAAACAACACAATGGATCAGAGCATTACAGTGAAATTCGATGCATATTCATTTTAGTACAAAATGGGCACATTTCGGAAATTTGTTAATTTGTATGATATAATATTTATGGATGATATGTTCATGTAAATACTTGTATTTACGTGGAAATATCCGATTGCACATTAAGTGTAATTTGTAGTTAAAAAAAGAAATAAAAAAGCTTTTTTTATACAAAACGAAGAATAGAACTAAAGTGGCAAATATCCTCGGCAGCAACCTCAGTTTGTGCAGTTAAGACATTTAATTCCTGCACCAACCGACCAGTCTTCTACCAGAGACTAGCAATCGCTTGGACGAATATCCGAAGCGAGC
Source organism: Maea johnstoni (assembly GCA_963942565.1). NCBI lineage: Eukaryota > Metazoa > Annelida > Polychaeta > Spionida > Magelonidae > Maea > Maea johnstoni. The sequence goes on along the minus strand of OZ012685.1, from coordinate 63,659,796 downwards.
AGATCTCGCGCATGGTCTGGGTTACACGTCACTGCAGGGGATCGATCGACTGATACACCCTGCTTACAGTAAATACTCCTGCAAGACAGTCGGAAATATTTTGCAAAAAAAACTACATTGAATATCGTCCTAATCTGTCACAGGGAAGTCTGATGGGTTTCCACTACATCTCGCAGTACAGGAAGGTTAGATGTAATTACACAATAGGATGAGATCGAATTGGCTGTCCCGCGGCTAGGCTATGACAGTGCAATGATATTGGTGCCTCACAATCGGCATTGATGGACAATAATGCGTGTTTAATGTGCTAATGTCGAGTCGGGTTTGAAGGGATAGAGCACTTACGAACCGCCCAATTTCATATCGTCATTCCCTAATCTAGTTTCTCTGAGGAGTTACATTGCGTTGTGAGTTCCTAATACAATGGATTTAAGCGTCTTCTCCAACGTAAGTAAGAGATACGGCGTCAGATGACAATTAACAGGCCAGTCTGTCCTAATGTTCTTCCATGGTGCATGGTAGCTTTTGTGTGATATCGCATCAGTGGTAGAGTAGACAGGTTTCCACTTCGTGGCCACCTTCTCCTTCTCACTTGATAAATGCAATCAATTGTCTAATACACAGATACTCGCGAAGAAATGTCGGCGACCTAAGATGAAAATTCCCCTGATATCTGCCAGAACTGCAAGTTAGATTGGAAGTGAACGTACTGAACGTACGCTTGTGGTAATCCAAGTGATCACCATATTTGGTTGAAGGGAAATTTAAATTAGATTTCGTCCTTTCTGTCGCCTTTTTAAAGGCACTCGCTTTAAACTTAAATGTATATTGCTGTGCATGAATATTATAATATATATTTTATAGCTAATTTAGTATCTTTCTGGTCCGTAAGTTTTTTATGCCCCCTCTATGTTCCTGTGTTTCTTGGTATATTAGGTATGTGTATATTCATGTCTTTCTGGTATGGTCAATAAACAATGCAACACAATACATTTGTTTCGGTTTCAATTTTCTTAACTAGAACTGTTTCGGTTGCGATATGTTTTGATAGATATCCTTTTGGTCTTATGTCGTGCTATAGTATAATGGGTTTTCTTCGAGATCTTGCTGTCTCCTTCGTTACAGGGGTGAGCTAGCGTGAACTAACATTTGATACTTAAAGATATACTTGTATATACTTGTCTGATCATTGCTATTGTATGTATTCTTTATTTCTGGGATCTTAGTTCTGTCTGATTGCAGTGCGTATCACGTAGATGTACTTAGGTTTGTTGTATGTGTTGTTATTTGAGATTGTAGTTGTTTCATGAGAAAATGATTTTGTACTTTGTATGATTTTTACCCATGCAAGTGCACTCAATGAACATACAACTACAGGTTATGCATTGTGATAGTTAGTATTAAAAGGGTATACGGGTACCATAGTTGTATTCCAAATTGCACCTGGCAACACCACTACAATACTAGTAATTAGATATGGCATAACAATCTTATCAAATAAGACCTATTGCATTGGTATCTTGACGTTACGTAAGCGCCATGATTACATTCTACGTCAACACAGGCTTGGTCTGTATGGGTAATACAGACTAATAATTAGCATAGGATGCCTTATATTAGCATGCGAAATTCTGCAACCACAATTTTCACTATGGTTGCGCAATTTAATTAGTTTCAGAGATTAATTGGTTGCAGGGCTATGTTATTGGGTTTAAATGCAAATTGGCGATTCATAATAGTGACGCATGGGCTAAGCCAAACAAATTGACGACATTTTAACGAGAGAATAGTTATCATTGCAAAGATAAAACTAAGACAAAAAACCCATAGATCATACTCAAAGTCTCCGTCCGACAGCATTCATTTTCTGCACAGTTAGTTTCATAGTGCTTAAATTCAAAGACATGCGTTAAGTGTGCACTTCGTGGAATACTCCTGGCCTTTCCAGCTGGATTGGTGAGAGTTCAGTTGTAGATTATACAGTACCGGTAATTAATTACAGGACAAAACGACCGGTTGACTTAAAGCACTCAGTCGACCTTCATTGAAAGTGCAAATGGATTCGATCAATACAATGTGGAAAAATTCAAACTTCATAGCAACTTAAAGTATTTATTAAAGAGTTACACAAAATATTACATGTCCAATGGATTGATCGGACGCCAATGGGTGGGAATGACTAAACGGCATACAGGCAAACGGAAATACATGTTTGTGTCAATACAGTATAGGGAACGACGTGGCCATTTGTCTATCATAATCCAAATCACGCACAAATACCACTGTATTAAACATTAGCCTTTTTCTACGTCCGTGCCAGATGTGCGTGTAAAGGTTTTTGGTACTCATGTTATATTGTGGGCGATTTTGTCTCATGTAATTGTTTTTTGAAGTGCTTAAGAATGTCAATTTGACCGTCCCTGTATCTGTTGAAACTACTAGAGGACACTCTTTGATTACCCAACGGAATCCAACGACTAATCCTCAAGTCACTAGCGGCTTTCTTACATGCTAGCGATGCTAGACAGTGAGCAGTCAGTGGCAATACCTTATATCACTCAGTCATCAGGGCAGGCAGGCCCTGTCAGTAGTCGTCATCAGCCCATATATATCTCAAGAGATTTCACGGAAATGATAAGGTGCCCTGCATCATTAAACCAGTAGACGTTGGCACACAGTTTGATAGTATCAGGTTGATTTCGTGCCATCACATGTGACAGCTATTTAATGACTGTGTACGCATTGCCCTCTTTCGTTAACACACAGGGCTGTTAACACACAGGCGTGTATTCAGCTCTTCAGCTACAGTGCAATTCATCTGTGTTCATTCCCACAATAAAAGTCCTACTAGTAAATAAATATGGATCATTCAAATTGCTTTCAATACCAGTTACTGCATTTTGTGGATGACATTATAATGCACTATTAAAAATCAGGCTTTCATTATTTGATCCAACCTTTTTGACAGTCAGAAAAACGGTACAAATTTTCTTAGAATAAACGTCATTCTTTGGTCAGGATCTTTCTAAATTCCGGCTGAAATTCTGAAGCCTAAAAATTCCGGCTAAAATGCATGCCTTGATATTGCAATATTTTTTCCAGGAACTATCTGACCAGGACGGTCGAACTCACTAGATGGCGTTAGAATAGTTCTGTTAGTATAGGACAGCTAATACTAGCTGAGATAGGACATGTGCAGCTATATGGTGTCTTCTATTATACTGTAAAGATATTTCATTCCTGTTCCAGTTTAGCAGTCGCCTGTCAGCGACAGGTAGAGTGGTTGCCCGGGCATGCCTGGGAGCACGGTCGAGAAAGGCACTCAACCATAACCCACTTGACTGCATTGTAAATCTACCTATCCATGTAGCTGTGACGTCACGGGTATTTGAGCGGGTGTATACGGCCGGAGGTGTAAACTCCCCGGTCTGCCCGCACATTTAGTGCAAGAATTATACAGTACATATTAACCGTATTTATGATTGGCAGCAATACATCAATTTAGTCGTATATGTACCCTTCTAGAATGATTTCCCATTATGCATATACCTACATAATATGTTGGTAGGTGTTCAACCTACTTGCCTATTTTGTCAGAGTGGACGTTGAAGTATTTATCTGGATGTCAGTTTCCTTTCTGCGTGTGACATACTCCTGGCAGTTAGTACTCTTACCGCCAGAGGGGGCGGCGTGAAACCGACACTCTAATCAAATGCTAATCAACACAACCACAATGGCCGCTCGTAATGACACCACTAAACCACAGAATTATATGTGGAATTTCTGATGAGATCATTACATTACAGCTACTGCTGTGGTCAGTACTATTACTCATAATTAATCCCTTATGGAACAGTAGACCACTGTACATTTCTAATGTGCAGAATTAGGACTGATCGAATACTTAGAGCAATG
>OZ012685.1:63629521-63648181 GCA_963942565.1 Maea johnstoni | reverse complement strand
TTTTCTTAGTATGGCAGCATATGTCTGACTAGCTACTTTTGCCAGACCATCATGAAAGATGATTTCATCAATCTCTGCAGATTTCACAATGGTTTCCAACCCATACGTATCAGTAAAGTCCACAGGGTGACGCTTAGCATCTTTTAAAGCCGCATCCTTACTGTAGAAGGTCCCACTTGATTCGCCATACACAAGACAGCCATCGTCAGACATTTTCACCCACTTGTAGAGCTGTACTGTTGTAGAGGACCTTTTTGGTACTTTAGGATCAGCATGTTCTCCACTTTGTTTCTGGACATTCATGACTGGTTCGGTCCCAGGCTTGTTAGGTAACATCTCACTAATCAAATTTTTCACACGACAAAGTTCTTGCCAAGCACTGGACGTCAGATTCAGACCATAATAGTACTTGATTTCATGATTTCCATACTTGAAGATGCCTACATAGTCATTGTCATGATAGGATGAGATGGTGAGTACTCTGGTCGGTGTGAAGTTGAGTAGAAAGGGAGTACTGTGGTCAGAGTTCATCAGCAGCTCTACCTCAATCTCAGCCATTCGTCTGGTCATCTGACTCCATTCTTCAGGGGTTAGGATGATGGACGTAGGTGGTTTGTCAACTCTCCTTCTCATCAGTGACACCATTGGTTTTGGTCCAAGGCGTACTTCGGCTTGACAAGTGTCATCTAGGAAAAATGTTGAAGGAGCCATGTTGTCAGGATAAGGAGCAGACAGCAGTACCTAATACTCAATCACACCACTATATATACACTCCCCCTTCTGTAAACAAAATGTACTATAATTATAGTACACTGATAATGGAGGGGCTTACACCTGTTCACTAATCCCCTAAAGAGATTACTGATAAGGTTTTTAATTATGTTTCCCATGAGGTCACTGTGTATTGTAGATATGGTACAGTGATAGGACTACTGTGTATTGATATGGTACAGTGATAGGACTACTGTGTATAGATATGGTACAGTGATAAGATCCATGATGACGTCATATGGCCGCCATCTTGGATTTTGTACCATAGACACTATTATGCAGCACATATGTGTCAGACCAATTAATATTTCAAATTCTGGACTATGTGAACATAGATGGGCACAAAAAATACTATATGCATAACATATGCCTCTCCGCGACATATATCATGACAGATGAATACTTATTAACGAATCAAAATATTCCCCTAAGGCTGAATGATGAATAATCATGATTCATTTTGGAATATTCCTTAATTACATGTAATTATGATCATTCGTAATTCATGGTTGGGTATATTTTCGAAGTGCATGTGAACGTGCTGATTCAATTGTGAATGCTGTACGTCTGTAGTTGCCGACAAACTGGTAAACTGTCGGAAATGTGAGCTAACAATCGCACAAACACGATGAAACAATCGTCCAGTCTTTGGTAATCTAGCAAAACACTAAAACAATAGATTTTCAAGTGAAAAATGGAAGCGGGCCGACTTTCAGTAATCACCTTAATTTCTATTGAATCATACAGCCAAAGATATCTACTTTCACGTTCCGGGTGAAATCGCTTGGTGCCACCTTTATATATTCCTCAAAAAAGAGGTTGGAATCAGTGTTACAAGGCATATTCCTATCCTTTAAATGACTTAAAGAAGGGAAATGTTACCAAAAAACAGTTCTTTTAAAAGTGAAAAAGGACACCTGTTTTTCATACAATCTTACCCTTATAGGGTAGAAAAATCATTCTCAATCTTACACAGCCACAGTGGTACTGTGAGACTGGGACATACAATCTTACTCTTATCAAAGAGTTAGGATTAGGGTTAGGGTTAGGATTAGGTCAGGATTAGGGTTAGGATTAGGGTTAGGATTAGGAAGTCAGCACATGAGAATCCTGCAATCCTAGTTAGAAATCTTACCACTAGGTGTCTCATGGTATCGTGGGTACAGTCTTACATTAGCACTCAATCTTACTCTTTGATACGAGTAAGATTGTATGTCCCAGTCTCACAGTACCACTGTGGCTACTGTACATGCGTAAGATTGGGAATGATTTTTCTACCCTATGTGGGTAAGATTGTATGTCAAACGGGTGCGTCGAAATTACGGAAAACCCAACTACTAGACGCAAGTCACTGGCAACTTTCCTCCATGGATCGTGCCGGTCAAATTATAACATTGGCGGAACATCACTTGGGTCAAATTAAGGGGGAAAATGTTTTTATTCATTCAGAAAGTATGTTTCCTTCAATCGAATGGGCTTTGGTGAGGGCTAACTCGGAAGTGCATTTGTATAAATATATTTAAAGGAAGGCTTTGGTTTCGTACAAAAACTTGTTTGAACTACCTTTATACTACACATAATCACTTCCTGATTGCATTTCCATTCTCCCATGCTAATTTGGGCCTAAACAGCAATTTGTGTATTAAGCCCCTTCCTGCTGGTCCATAGCAACAGGTCCCATAGCAACCCCAGCTGGAGGTGCAGAGGACCAGTGTAGCATGCAGTGAGTGGATTCAGCACTCTCACTGGCTGCTTTAGTACAGGAAAAGTAATTGGGCAAGGTGCATGTTCAGGTAGTTTCCTTGAATGGGCAGTGTTTTTAGATAAAAAATGGTAAAATACTGCTCAGCCTATGACTGCTATAGCTACTGTGGAACTACAGGATTAAGTTTTCATCGGATACCTAAGGATGTTGTAAGAAGGAAACAATGGATTTCTGCATTGAAACTATAAAGGCAGCTGAAGTGGGACTGTGTTTGGATTTGTTTAGACCATTTTACACCTGATTCATATGAGAACACTAAACATGAACTGGGTCTGCACAAGAAAAAGAGATTGAAGAAGAATGCAATCCCAACTATATTTAGCTACAAAAAACAGGAAGAGACTACTGGACGCAAACGAAGGATTGAGGAACGTGAACGTAAACAGGTAGGGTCCGTAGGGATTCTAGATAAATCTTTTCATTTTAAGAATTATCTTTAATACCTCATTTCAGAAATACTTTACTGGTTTCCTTTCATCAATATCTGAATGTTGATCCCAATGCTGCCTGATTTTGTAATGAAAAAGGGAAACCTGTTTGTGAGCAGTTGATGTGAGAAATGCTTCTTTTTAAAACATTTAAAAAATAATTCATGACCTTCCTACCAATTGTTAAAGGGCAAATGCACCATCATGATGATTTAGGTTCAAAATGTGCCTATATGTGTCACCTTTCAAATAAGACCACCCGCAAGTCTGTCCTCCTCAGCACTCCTTAGATATGGCTTATGAAAGTTAGTAAAAAACTAGCCTGAGTCTGGGTATAGAGGCTGACATTATCAGAAGTGGTGCTAATGAAGTGACTGCCAGCCCTGCTTCTGATTGGTTGAGAGATATCAGTTGCAGTCACTTCCAGCCACTGATATCTCTCAACCAATCAGAAGCAGGACTGGCAGTCACTTCATACCACTGATTGTGCTTAATTGTGCTTAATTGGCCTGCAATGTCAGCCTCCATGCCCAGACTCAGGCTAGTTTTTTACTAACTTTCATAAGCCATATCTGAGGAGTGCTGAGGAGGACAGACTTGCGGGTGGTCTTATTTGAAAGGTGACACGTATAGGCACATTTTGAACCTAAATCATCATGATGGTGCATTTGCCCTTTAATGCAAATGGTGTAAATGTTTCTCCAACCCTTTTCTACAATATCCCTTTACAATGCATACTTAAAACTTATTTTTTCATACGCAACTGTTTAACTTATCATTAAATAAGGCAAATTTCTACAGAACAATGAATAGAGTAAATGAGGGAAAATCTTAAAAATTGCTGGATTTATGAGAAATTTCCTGTTTGGCAGGATGTATCAGATAAACAAAAGGGGAATTCTTTCTGTTGCACTTGGAAAGATTTGATATGGCTTTAACCCCCATGATGCAAAGTGCACTCATAAATAAATGCAATTTGCTAATTGAAGACAATGGCAGTTACTCACCCACCAAATAATTATTACAAACAAGTCACATAAATCCAGCAATTTTTAAGATTTTCCCTCATTTACTCTATTCATTGTTCTGTAGAAATTTGCCTTATTTAATGATAAGTTAAACAGTTGCGTATGAAAAAATAAGTTTTAAGTATGCATTGTAAAGGGATATTGTAGAAAAGGGTTGGAGAAACATTTACACCATTTGCATTAACAATTGGTAGGAAGGTCATGAATTATTTTTTTAATGTTTTAAAAATAAGCATTTCTCACATCAACTGCTCACAAACAGGTTTCCCTTTTTCATTACAAAATCAGGCAGCATTGGGATCAACATTCAGATATTGATGAAAGGAAACCAGTAAAGTATTTCTGAAATGAGGTATTAAAGATAATTCTTAAAATGAAAAGATTTATCTAGAATCCCTACCTGTTTACGTTCACGTTCCTCAATCCTTCGTTTGCGTCCAGTAGTCTCTTCCTGTTTTTTGTAGCTAAATATAGTTGGGATTGCATTCTTCTTCAATCTCTTTTTCTTGTGCAGACCCAGTTCATGTTTAGTGTTCTCATATGAATCAGGTGTAAAATGGTCTGAACAAATCCAAACACAGTCCCACTTCAGCTGCCTTTATAGTTTCAATGCAGAAATCAATCCATTGTTTCCTTCTTACAACATCCTTAGGTATCCGATGAAAACTTAATCCTGAGGTTCCACAGTAGCTATAGCAGTCATAGGCTGAGCAGTATTTTACCATTTTTTATCTAAAAACACTGCCCATTCAAGGAAACTTCCTGAACATGCACCTTGCACAAATACTTTTCCTGTACTAAAGCAGCCAGTGAGAGTGTTGAATCCACACACTGCATGCTACACTGGTCCTCTGCACCTCCAGCTGGGGTTGCTATGGGACCTGTTGCTATGGACCAGCAGGAAGGGCCTTAAAGGGCAAATGCACCATCAGAATGATTTAGGTTCAAAATGAGCTTATACGTGTCACCTTTAAAATAAGACCTCCCCCGAACCTGTCCTCTTCAGCACTACTCAGTTATAGCTTACAGAAGTTCAGCAAGTAGCAACCCTGAGGAAGCTATAGAGGGCCTCCATGCATCCCAAGATGCACTCTGTTTTTGACCTCTTCTAAGCACCAGCCTGTGTCACCAGTGCTTAAGAGATAGCAGTAATAGGGGGGCTGGGCTCCCCTTTCCTGCATAGATTTTCATTCCTGGCTTTCAATTAGTTGTCACAATTCCCAAAGATTGAACTTCTTAAATTTTCTATTGTATATTCCAACAATCCTTGGAAATTATACTATGTGGTGGCTTGTCTTTGATTTGTAGCTTATTGTTGGGTAGAAACCATGACTTCCTAATTGCTATGAAATCAGTTTGTGCTAATCACTTACAGGATATTGCAACACTTGTGTCAGTTAGCAGTTACTCATGGGAATAGTGTAGGACTTATTAGTATGTGTATTCCTTCACTTTCTGTTGTCAAGAGCTATCTTTGAGTAAAGAACCTGGCACCATTGAGTAAAGGATCATGTGGGTCTAAGGGAGAAGTTCCCTAGGTGATTCCGATATTTCCATTCCTACAAATTCCTGAATGGCTCAATTCTGCCATACTATGTAAGTTTTATTTCTTGAAGTTTTATTTGCTTCCAAAAATTGTGATCAGGGATAAAGCCAGGAATAAAAATAAGCAAGAAAGGGAAAGCCAGGCTCCCCTGCTACTGCTATCTCTTAAGCACTGGTGACACAGGCTGGTGCTTAGAAGAGGTCAAAAACAGAGTGCATCTTGGGATGCATGGAGGCCCTCTATAGCTTCCTCAGGCCTGCTACTTGCTGAACTTCTGTAAGCTATAACTGAGTAGTGCTGAAGAGGACAGGTTCGGGGGAGGTCTTATTTGAAAGGTGACATATATAGGATCATTTTGAACCTAAATCATTCTGATGGTGCATTTGCCCTTTAATACACAAATTGCTGTTTAGGCCCAAATTAGCATGGGAGAATGGAAATGCAATCAGGAAGTGATTATGTGTAGTATAAAGGTAGTTCAAACAAGTTTTTGTACGAAACCAAAGCCTTCCTTTAAAATGGATGGCAGTTTTCATATCAAATGATACAACTCCTGCTCTATCTTTGTGATCATATTGGTTTATTTTTTGACATCATACATTGTTAATTTATTTCCATTATTGCTTTTTATTTACAATTGGTTTTCTAGAACAGACGAGGATCTGTATCTTATCATACCTGTAAGGTTCTAAATGACATTTGAGGGCTTTTATGCAACAAACAAGCCATACTTTTAGCAGCCAAAACCGCTATATTTGATAACCTTCCCAAAAGAGCATATTTGAGAAAATATTAGAAGAAATGTTATTCTGACCTCACTTCACAGCCCTCCTAAAATAATTACAAAGTTAATGCTTGCTTACCACGATATCATCTTAAAGTGTAAGTTCACCTTCAAAATTAAAAAAGATATGTTGTAGAGCTCAATCTCACCTTTCATAGGACACCTTGATTGCACTTGTACTCAGAACATAAACTGAGATATTACCCTTTAAAGGTAGCTTTATGGGGGCTGCCATGTTTGTTTAGAGGGACCCTAATTAGTGATGCTAATTAGATGCGTGTGATGCAGTGCTGTGACATCCTCAGAGGCTCAGTCAGTGAGATATGACAGCTAAGAGAAGGAGCTTAGAAGCTAGCTCCAGGTGACAGCTCCAAACCAGAGCACAATGATGGTGAATTGTCAAGCTTTTGGATGCAACAATGATTCTAGAAAAGGAGGTTTTCCATATCTGCCTGTAAATCCACTAAGAATGTTTTCCCCATGAATGTCTCTGCTTAAATGAATAAAATCCTTTACCTGTTGTAAATGAGTAATCAAGTTAATAGCTATTATGAATTAGTATTAAAATACCAATATTACAGTACAATTAGTAGGTGGTTTCTTGGCTTTCTGGTTTCATAATTGTAATTCATTTGCTTGTGGTTTCCTAACAGTAGCTAGCCTGACTGCAATTTGTAGTAGCTGTGCCCAGAGGATGCGTATTGCAGTTAACCTCCAGGGTAAAGCTTAGGATACCAGAGTACATTAAATGCCTTTGGGAATAATGTGTATTGCAGTCAATTCCTTAGAGGCTAACGCTGACAATACACTCACAGCTTACAAATTGAAAACTTTCATCACAAGATTACAGTGTCTGAACATTGTAGAAAATAGTAAATGCCAGTCTATTTTATAAACAGGTAGAATTTCTTGAGCCCTAAAGCTCATCCATAACCCTTTTACTACAGGTCTCTTTCCCTCCCAAACAGAACCTGGTATACCTCTAGAATAGACAGGTACACACTGAGACACAGTGCCTCTGTTTGTTGTCTGATACACCACTTTCCTCTTTGCAAATCATATACTTATAAGAGCATGTGCTAGTGTATTCAGTTCTGCAGAGCTCCAGAGCTCCAGCCTGCATGTAGCAGTGTGATGTCACTTCCTGTCTCTGATAAGCTCCAAGATGGTGCCTCCATGAACCAGCTGAGGCAGTGAATTTGCTGCATTTTGCAAGATACAAACTTGAATATCTCAGTCAATTTGCGGAGTACAATTATAATCAAGGTGTCCTGAGAAAGGTGACATTGAGCTCTACAACATATCTTTTTTAATTTTGAAGGTGAACTTACACTTTAAGTATATTAGATACAGGCAACTCATTATTTAAAAAAATCAAATTAGCATGTCCTTTGAATGGCTGTTTCAGCATTGTGCATTATGGCCTTTAATTGACACTTTAATAGGTGCACCGCCTGGCCCCACCATTTTTCTTGCTTGTTTACAGGCTGATTGAGACCATCCACCGTCCTTGTTCGATTGACTGTGAGACACCTCACCTGGTATACCATCGCACTTAGTGTCTGTCTTCCAAACCCATCGCCATTTGTGGAAGCCCCCTTTCATATTCTGGTGGCAGTTAAGTACCATCAACGGCGAATAACGTTCCTGAAGTAAGCATATTATATATATATATATATATATATATATATATATATATATATATATATATATATATATATATATATATATATATATATATATATAGGTATATTTATAAATATATATATATATATATATATATATATATATGTATATATATATATATATATATATATATATATATATATATATATATATATATATATATATATATATATATATATATATATATATATATATATATATATATATATATATATATATATACTAGTATATATATATATATATATATATATATATATATATATATATATATATACTAGTATATATATATATATATATATATACAGGTGAACTTGGATATGACGGACTCAATGGGACCAGGAAAATTGGTCCGTCATATGCAAAATCCGTCGTATACATATGATGAATACTTGATATGCATCGGACTGGGACCAAGCATATCGTCCGTCATATGCGATAATCCGTCGTACAGTGGTCCGTCGTATCCAAGTTCACCTGTATATATATATATATATATATATATATATATATATATATATATATATATATATATATATATATATATATATATATATATATATATTTATATATATACGTACGTACGTAAGTGCGTGTGTTTAATTATGATGCAAAAACAACAGAGAGGTCAAATAAACTACCTAGTTAATTACTAGTAAGTCTTTAAACTTGACCCCGTTTTCATTAAAACAGGATCATCAATGAACACCTTGTATCACTGTCTTTAGATATTTTTTTGAATTCTGCTATAGTTTCCAACGTTACGAATGATGTAATGATAATTGTAAAAATTCTCTGTATGGTGTGGCGTTTTTTTTTTGAAAAATCTAACCAGTCTCGCATCACATATTTATGGTAGGTGTTTTTAGATAGTTCTTGCACACCTTTAGACCTGGCCATTCAGTTGCTAAAATTTGTTCAGGATTGAATGCAGCATTTATCGACGTCTCCCACCACTGACTGCCCGGGGAAGTGAGAAAGTAAGTGGTAGTTTAGCGGCGGTTTCCCCGGGTTCTCGGGTTTACTCCGACATTTGCAACTGGTTTGCCACGATTTGGTCTAAACGTGACAGAAAAAGTGGCGATAATCGAAATTCCAAATTTAATACAGCGAATCAAACAATCATCATCACCCCGTAATCCTCCCAATTTGAAATGAGGAAAAGTGTGGTGCCAGACCACTTTTTAAAGAGACCTACTATGATTTCCCCCATGATGCATCATGTCTCGCCTGTTAAGGAGTAACGCTGAATTGGGCCCCCTTTGATTTGTGCTATGAGTGATGTGTCTTAAATGAATTGACTGTATGGGCCATTTGGACTCCTAGTTCGACCAGACACATGTGAGGTTATTACCAATGACGTGGTTTTCCAGGGTATTTCGAACTTTTAAAAGCTGGGAAGTTACGATTAAGCATCAAATGGCACTTGGATTTTTGAATTTCCGTAATCGTCGATATTAATGCCATACTTCAGGTAAACCGTGACTAGCCATTTAAAAGTCGTGGGGAAATAGGTTATTTAACCCCATGACCCTGGGGGTATGAACGCACGTCGTGGTGAGTGACGGGGAGCAGTCAGTGGTAACGCCTAAAGTCCAAGACACACTTGAGCAGAACACTGAACAATTCACACTGAAGCAGCGTTTTGCTGCATCAGTGTTAATTGCTCAGTGTTTTTGCGAGGCAATCTACTGGTTATTACGTCAGAACCATTGCCTTGCCCTATTTTGATTGGCTGAAGCCTTGTGGCGATAATATTGCTGCGCAGCAAAATATACCTCCAGAGAATACTTTGCTGCCCTGCGCTGCGCTGCTCCAGTATGCTAGGTCAAAGGTGATATGACCAAACTAAATTTTGCTGCGCTGTGCTGCGCTGCTCAAGTGTGTTTTAGGCTTAAAAATGGCGATAAACTAAATTCAACTCACCTCATGTGCGGCGCTCTGAAGAGACCTAATAGCCTCATGGTCTGCAAGGGAAATGCTTGGTAATCCTGAAACCGCCGCCAGGCTGACCAACAATACGATTGCGAATACTACAAAAGAGTATAGACATATAGTCCGTGAGCTGACGTTCGAAACCCTCCCCCCCCCCTGGGGAATTTCGGAGACCTATATTTCCAAAAACCTTATACCCTCAGCTGTTCAGATCAGCTTGTCTGCACTTATATCGCGGGTGCGTTTGCCCTGGAGGGCCAATTGAAGGTCGGTACCTCCCTCATTTTAGGGGTGGGGGTGACATTTTCTAAGTGGGGGTGGTATGGACACTTGAAATTATCTGGGATACTCCAAATTTGTTGTGCTGGTCAAGTGATCAACAGGAACAATTACCAAATACCTTTCAGAAGCACTGTATTACTATCCATGGAAAAAAATCCAAAAACATCTCAAAAAAATGCCATTTTTTTGCAGTTTTTTTGAAAATTGTCACAAACTTTAAGTTTTTAGTAGTCAAATGAGTACAAAACCACCCCATATTATATACCTAAATTACAAGCAACCTCTTATCTGCATAATAAAACAAAGATGAGCTCCATTGGTTGTTCGAGCGTGATTTTACAGGACTTTCTTTTCCCCTACCCCTATGTTGAAAAAATAACCGAAAAATAGCATAAAATACTAAAAAATATTTTTAAAAATCCAAGATGTTCCTTTAACACATGTTTGGTACTGGAAATAGTTTGAACATGACAAAGACTGATTGGGCTGAAAAAAATGGATTGCCCAGTTGCCCGGGACAACCAAATTTTACCAAAATTTGCTAAAAATCCAGTTTTAGGCTAGAAATCAGAGTTTGAATAACAATATGACTACTGAAAAGGTGTTTAAAGCTATTATGTGAGACTGTAGGTGTTCTATAGTTGAAAATAGTCATAGCATGATACTTATCAATTGTTTTATTTCAGTTCAACCCTATTTAGAAGGTAATCTAGAAGGCCAAAGGTCTCAAAATTGGTTATACTACAATAATTGTAGTAAGTCAATGCCGGTGTGTGGTTTTAACATGGTCAGAAGATCAGGATAGACTGCTGTTGGGCCTTAACCTACTGGGGCTTATCAACCTGGTAGCCCAGTTGCCTGGGACTATTGAATTTTACCAAAATCTGCTTTAAATCTAAATTATAGTGTCAGAACTCAAGTAATTTTGAGAAAGTGACCCTATGTGCAATATCAGACCTCTTTTGTGACATGATGCTGTTTTCCTGTTGTTTGCATTCTTCTTGTTTAATGATTTTGACCACTGGACATATATGAGGGAGCCCCATCCATTATCAGAAGGAAAGCATAGGACATTTTTGTGCCCCATAGGACAGTTTTGTGCAATAAATCGTAACTGTAACTCACAATCAGAAAGACCAACACACCTTGTTGACAGGGAACATTCAAACCATAATACCTGATTATCAAACACACCCAAAAGTTCCTCCAATATGCCTGAATGGGCACAAAAATGAACACACGTATCCCCAGCTCCCCCTCTTATACTAGCTATTTGAGGTGAACAAACAGCCTTTAGGTTGGCATGAAGCATTCAAACTACATTGTCTGAATATCAAGCTTTATCCGAAGTTGTCCTCAACACATATCCTATCCTTCTCTGTTTTCCTCAACCCTGAGAGGTGTGATACCTACATATCTATTCCAATCTACTACCAACAGCCCTAAAAGCTGCGTACATGTACCTCAAGAGTCATTCAAACCATTATCCATATCCCTATTCAGCTGGGTACCTTTATCTCATCTGAGCCATTGAGTGGAATCCTTAAAAGTAAGTGTCATTAGCTCATCCCTGCTATACCTGATAGTATGGTTTTCAGGTAACAAGCCTATTAAGCTTGAGGGTATAAGGTAGGATGGTATACAACTACAGAGCCTATTGTTGTATAGGGTAGTAGCAAGGATAAGATGTCCTAAATGAACTACTTTAGCTATGAGATATAGTTACCTAGCTATTAATGTTATGATATGAGATATAATTACTTATCCTGTAAGGCTTGAGGGTAATAGCTGGTATAGGAATCAAGTATGTAATATATGAAGATGTAGGGTAATAGATTGATGAGGTAAATGTGCTTATCTGTCATCCTGGGTGGGGGTGTGGGAGTATTGCTGGTAAGGGAAACAGGTATCTTACATTTTAGGGCTAGGGCAATAGCCAGAATTGGACATAGATACCCAGCCAACTAAGGTTAACTAATAGTTCTATCTGGTATAAGGTGGGATAGAGGTACCCAAGCTCTTGAGGCTGAGAGCAGTTAGCAGTTACAGCTGGTATGAGATACTCATATATAACCTTAGTAAAGGAATTGGGATAATAGCAGGGAGGGGATATAGATGTAAGAGGTACAGGCTCCTGATTAACTTATTAGGATTTAGGGTAATTGCTGAGTAGAAATGGGTAAGGATACAGATACCCAATCCATGGTACCCAGTCTACCAAGGTCTTGGGCAGTAGTTAGGATGAGATACAGGATCAAACATGATAGGTATCAGGGTAAGAGTTTAGGGTAGTGGGATAAGACAGGTAGCCAGCCTATAGGGTAATAGGATATACTGCTATAGTGACTCATGGAAATAGCCCAGATGAGATGCAGGTACCCAGTCTACAGATATTTAGAGGCAATGGTTGGAATGGCATAGTATTACCAAGCCTATAAAGGATCAGGGTAGTGGATGGCATGGAATACTGGTATCATACATATTAGGAATATGGATGATATGTGTTCCAATAAAAAACAGGTAGCCAAGCTATAGGAGCTCAGGATTATAGATTCATAGCTATGATGAGTGTTTACTCGGGCCGAGGGTGGTGGCATGGAAGAGATACATGTACCCACCCTGTACAGGGTAATAGCTAAGATGAGGTATTGCTTCTCACCTGGTAGGAATCTGGTCAATTGCTGGTATGATACAGGTACCAAGCTGGACATGGATCAGGGTAATAATTTGGATAAGATATATGTACTCAGCTGATACGAGATGAGGGAAGTATTTGGGATTGGATACAGGTACCCAATCGCTTAGTGTTGATACACACAGAGGGGAAGGGATAAGATATAGGTATCCATCTTTGTGCCTTTTGAGGAGTTGGGGAATCTATTGAGAGTGGTTTATAATCAGACATTGTGTTTTAAATCTTTCTGCCAACTAACTACTAGCTGTTTGTTTACCACAAATAGCTAGTATGAGGGGGGGGGGGGGGGTGGATAGAGATGTCCATCGTTGTGCCCATTCAGGCATATTGGAGGAAATATTGTGTGTGTTTGATAATCAGGTACTATGGTGGAAATTGTCCCTGTCAATAATGTGTCAATAACCCTAAATGTATGTATATATATATATATATATATATATATATATATATATATATATATATATATATATATATATATATATATATATATATATATATATATAAAATATACATCATACTTGATTCTCATACCAGCTATTACCCTCAAGCCTTACAGGGTAGGTAACTATATCTCATACCATAACACTAATAGCTAGGTAACTGTATCTCATTGCTAAATTTGCTCATTTAGGATATCTAATCCTTGCTACTACCCTATACAACAATAGGCTTTGTAGTTGTATACCATCCTACCTTATAGCCTTAAACTCAAGATTTGGTACCTGAAACCCATACCAGCAGGTCTAGCAGGGATGAGGTAATGATAATTACTTTTTAGGATTCCGGTCAATGACTAGGATGAGCTTAAGGTACCAAGCTGATTAGGGATATGGATAATGGTTCGAATGAGGCATATGTACCCAGCTTTTAAGGATTGGTGGTATTAGATTGGATTATATACAGGTATCACGTCTTAGTAGGGTTAACCCTGGAAAAAAGAGAAGGGATAAGATACAGGTATCCATCTTTATGCTTCTTAGGAGGGTTGCGTCGAGTTCAATTTTTGGTACAGCTTGATATTCAGACAATGCAGTTTGAATGCTTCACTCCAACCTAAAGGCTGTTTGTTCACCTCAAATAACTAGAAGGGGGGGAGGGGATACAGGTGTCCATTGTTGTCTATTCAGGCATATTAGAGGAACTATTGAGTGTGTTTGATAATCAGGTATTATGGTTTGAATGCTCCCTGTCAACAATTTGTGTTGGTCTTTGTGAGTTACAGTTACGATTTATGGCACAAAACTGTCCTATGGGGCACAAAAATGTCCTATGCTTTCCTTCTGATAATGGATGGGGCTCCCTCACATATGTCCAGTGGTCAAAATCATTAAACAAGAAGAATGCAAACAACAGGAAAACAGCATCATGTCACAAAAGAGGTCTGATATTGCACATAGGGTCACTTTCTCAAAATTACTTGAGTTCTGACACTATAATTAAGATTTAAAGCAGATTTTGGTAAAATTCAATAGTCCCAGGCAACTGGGCTACCAGGTTGATAAGCCCCAGTAGGTTAAGGCCCAACAGCAGTCTATCCTGATCTTCTGACCATGTTTAAACCACACACCGGCATTGACTTACTACAATTATTGTAGTATAACCAATTTTGAGACCTTTGGCCTTCTAGATTACCTTCTTAATAGGGTTGAACTGAAATAAAACAATTTATAAGTATCCAGCTATGACTATTTTCAACTATAGAACACCTACAGTCTCACATAATAGCTTTAAACACCTTTTCAGTAGTCATATTGTTATTCAAACTCTGATTTCTAGCCTAAAACTGGATTTTTAGCAAATTTTGGTAAAATTTGGTTGTCCCGGGCAACTGGGCAATCCATTTTTTTCAGCCCAATCAGTCTTTGTCATGTTCAAACTATTTCTAGTACCAAACATGTGTTAAAGGAACATCTTGGATTTTTAAAAATATTTTTTAGTATTTTATGCTATTTTTCGGTTATTTTTTCAACATAGGGGTAGGGGAAAAGAAAGTCCTGTAAAATCACGCTCGAACAACCAATGGAGCTCATCTTTGTTTTATTATGCAGATAAGAGGTTGCTTGTAATTTAGGTATATAATATGGGGTGGTTTTGTACTCATTTGACTACTTAAAACTTAAAGTTTGTGAAAATTTTCAAAAAAACTGCAAAAAAATGGCATTTTTTGAGACGTTTTTGAATTTTTTTCCATGGATAGTAATACAGTGCTTCTGAAAGGTATTTGGTAATTGTTCCTGTTGATCACTTGACCAGCACAACAAATTTGGAGTATCCCAGATAATTGCAAGTGTCCATACCACCCCCACTTAGAAAATGTCACCCCCACCCCTAAAATGAGGGAGGTACCGACCTTCAATTGGCCCTCCAGGGCAAACGCACCCGCGATATAAGTGCAGACAAGCTGATCTGAACAGCTGAGGGTATAAGGTTTTTGGAAATATAGGTCTCCGAAATTCCCCAGGGGGGGGGGGGAGGGTTTCGAACGTCAGCTCACGGACTACGAGTTTCTTGGTGTTAATGTATCTATGCTAATCGTAATTGGAAGGTGAAGAAGGCTATAATGGGCAAGATAGTTTATCTCTATCTCACCAGGTGATTGGGAGGTCCAATTTGAGTAAGACCTGAAACCATCAGAGGTAGATCATAAGAGTGCCATCTATACCCCATTCACAGAACCAGAAAATCAGAAGGGAAGTTTTCAAGAAATACCTAGAACATAGTATAAGTCGTCACTAGAGTTCTCCAAATTCAAAGTTGGAGAACCTGATCTAGACATGATATGGACGAAATAGTGATGATAAGCAAAATTCCAAATCCAAACACTAGTATAGTTAGTGTCCTCTCCCTAATTATGTAGATCTGACTAAACAGATCATTTGCAGAGGGCCGTGTACATGTAAGCATTAAAGCCAACAGCAGCGTGCCGTTAAGCAGTATTATATCATGTCTAATGGCCCTATGGGATATTCTGCTCAGTTACTCCGCAGTTACGTATTGCCTTACGTCAGGGTGTAAACTAGCCCAGAGTCTCTGGTTTAATCAAAGAATGTTTACTCTTCTGGACTCATCGTTCATCGTTGTATATCTTTAGTGAATTTGGTTTGTCATAGGTGGCGCCAAGGGTAGTCACCCATCCGTGAGCCAAACATGTGACTACTACTACTACTACTACTACTACTACTACTACTACTACTACTACTACTACTACTACTACTACTACTTTGCTGCACCATTTCTGATTTCCTTATAACGTTTGGATAGGATACTCTCTATTTTTGTTTAAGTGACGTAAAGGCGCTGTATACCTACAATTGACATCACGCCTTGTATTTACGTTTCACGTTTTCTCATCTATACGTTCTTGTGTTAACCTTCTGTTTTGTCGTCTGTATGGATATATCTATATCATGCTCAATTCATTTACTCTGTATGTTATCTACTATTGCTTTAAACGTATTGCTTCGTATTGTGGGAGACGGTCAATATTAAAAGATACTACTACTACTACTACTACTACTACTACTATTACTACTACTACTACTACTACTTCTACAACCTTTCTCCAGAATCATATGAATCGGAGTAAATTGGATAATAATGCTGTGGCCACCTGGTGAGTATGTCAAGAACTAATTCAGGGCAGACATTTTTGGGTTGGTATACTTTTCTGAGGTGATGTTAAATATAAAAAGTAAAAATGTAAAATCAAGTGCTGGGCAAAGACAATTCGAAATGATAGGTGGTCTGGTTTGTGATGGCAAATTGTGACGCCTGCTTTACCTTTACTGTATGTTGCTGTAATATAATATCCAATTCATTTATTCTGTATGTTGTCTACCATTGCTTTGTACCTAGTGTGTCTTGTTTTGGGAGACGGTCAGTAACGATACTACTATTGTGATGGCAAATTATGACGCTTATTTTACTTTCACTGTATGTTGCTGCAGCATTTCTGATTTCCTTATGACAATTCTAAAAAGTTTTCAGCCCATAAGATACGTATTAAATACATGCAACACATATCGACATGCAGCACTATTTACGCGTTTTATTATCAGTTATATTAAAGTCTGGCTAAATCTGTTAGAAATTCAGTGCGCTGTTTTTGGGATATTGCTCCCATTTCACTGGTCACAGTTAACCGTTACACCGGTACGAGTTCACGCGTGCCGCTTATGCCCCAAAACATGTGGTGCTAGCGGATTTAATATAAGGTGGAAACCACATTTGATAGAATTCCCCGAATCAGCCATTACAACATTCCCGTCAACGATTTATTAGTGGTAAACATGCACGCGTGGTCTGCGGATCAGAGAGGGGATAAGATATTGGGAGCTACAAATTACCCGGACCGCCGCCATCCCTCGCGATAACTCTAATTAATTAGCTGCAGGCCTGCTGCCTAAAACAGTAAAAGCCTTATCCCCCCCATCTACAAATCGTCACCGTGCGCGGAGCACACGCCTAGGCCAGCTATCCGGGAACTGGGCGTCGAAATGCCTCCTTAAAAATAATGGTCCGCTGTTAGCATGACGAGCCAATTATTTCTGCTGGTACTGGATCCGTTGGTTGACGAGCTGATGATCTATACGTGCTACAAAGAGTAGTGTACGCCCTCCCCTGGCCTTACAACTACTAATCCCACTGTAAGCTGTTAGTCTACATGCTCCGGCCGCGCTTCGGGTTCTCATCCCAAGAGCTTAGATTTTCCGGTACTCATTGCTGTGTAATCGGAGAGGTGCTACCCAGGGTCTGTGATCATCAGATCCAGCGGCAACGTACTACACCTAGCTGCTCTAGTAAATAAATTTACACTGATTTGAACCCATAAATGGGATATCCCTCACAGAATGCTTATGCACTTTCCGCAAATGTTTGGAAGACAGATAGTAGGTAAAGCATTGCTATTGAAATACTAAGATCATCCTCTACTGTTGGGGATTACACTGGATTATGAGGGAATGGAAATCTTTGATGCATCTGTGTATAAGCATGCATGTATACATACATGCTTACGTACACATGTACAGACATGCATATGTACATACATATATACACACATACATGTACATGCATTTGATAAATGTATAGGTTTCAATTAATCTGCAACTGTGAATAGTACACACATAGATACATACGTATGTGACATTAATAGATTTGGTATATTTATTTGAAAGTTTCTATTAATCTGCATCTGTGTAATGAAGCAAGCATATGTATATATACATACATACATCCATTTATACATTTGATATACGTATTAGAAAGTTTAAATCAATCTTACTTAATTGGTGCTATGTATTCATAATAGCAATTTATATTTTAAATCTCTCCGAAGTGATATCTCGTTATTCCTAAGCTGTTCATGAATGATAGATGATGAATTAAACGTCTACTGGTAATGACACTAATTATATCACGGATTTCAGGATTATATATCAAACAAGAATACCAATTGACAATTCCATATCTGTGGCCAATCATACATGGCCTATATATAAGATATTGCAAATTCACACGCTAATGTGGCACAGTGCATACAGATACCAGCATTTCCGCATTGTGTAGTTTTCCAGCTGTGGCATCAACTTTCACATGTGAACAATGATTTGAAATTTCCGACTGGAGGCATTAAATATCAATTTGAAAAGTTTCTTACATCATGCTTATCAATTGAAATGTAGATGCATGATTACAAAATATCAAATACATCCACACATATCCTATAATTCATCAAAGGATC
>OZ012685.1:63594521-63624521 GCA_963942565.1 Maea johnstoni | reverse complement strand
TAATGTGATTATCAGATCGTTGGACAGGTAACGTACCTGGCAGAAGATATCACTAAACCTCGATTGCGGTGAAATCCCCGTGTAAAATTATAGCTGCAATGGACGATGTAGGTATCGTGTAATTCATGTGTCATTGAAATATGCACACTTCATAATGTTAAAATGAATAACTTTTGGAAACTTCCAGAGTACCAAAAGGCCAAGACCATAGATAGCACACACCCTTTCAATCTGCCCTTATTGCTGCCATACTAAGTTTATGTTACTTAAGAGGAAACATACTGCCTTATACCCATACGGTATGGTACAGTATGTGGAACATATGTACAGGAGTCAGGTTACCTTATGTTATGCATATGTTGGGGAAATGTTTGACTTGTGCCATGCTTTACCCATTTTAACGTTTGCCGGGGTTAAACCACTCATACCATCAGCGTAAGACTACCCGATTATGCAAAAGGAATTTGGAATATCTCCCATATTGCGTAACTGGTTGAGGAAACCGGAGAACCAAGCGAAAAACACCGGCTTACCACAAGTCTTGCAAGGTGATTTCGTACGGGGTTTTAATAACCACAATTACTGATCGAGAACGATCAAGTTTCACAATTGCGGATGAACGATTAATACGGTGGGAATTGTGCCACATTTTCGGTAATCTTTGCTTCTAATTTTGTAGTCATTTCATTCGGATGTTTGTTGGAACTTAGAACGATTGTTTATGTTTTACTTCTAGATTGGTGAACTATGCAACAACGTTAAATGTGGTAACCTTCCCTTCGAAATACTTTGCTAAATTTCGAGCAGATTTTTGATATTCAATCTTCAAAATGTGCGTTTGAAGCGACCATGTTTTGGTGAAATTCAACGTAGAGAATAGACCCAAAAAATCTTCTCGTGTGTAGTCCCATGAGATTTAATTTAATTTTAACATCTTACTCAGCTCCGGTGAAGGTCTAGTCAGGCAAAGTTGGATTAATTATGAAGAAAGGGCGTGGTCTTTAACACACATGCATATTTACATCTCAAAATGACCCTATTTTTACGAATAACCCTATAAGCCACCTTATGATATTTGGTTTCACAATAATTCAAAAGGTGGTTTCAGTACTTCCTTTTGTTCCGACAATTAATTAGTAGTTATTCCAGCTGTTTATATCACATATTTGATAGTACATGTGTATATGTTTTAGCTAGTACGATTCTGAAATCATAAACGATAACCCCCTATTTCAAGAATGATTAATCAGCAAGGTTTGTTTTAAAGAGATCCATTTGAAATTAAACATGTCGGGGAGTTTTCAACTGTCAGTTGTTGTAGTGTGAGTGCGTCGGCCAGGTTTTTAATGAGATGATCTGTCTGATACATATGACGATGTTATTACAGTGCGACTTGCACGTTTTGGTCGACGGCGTTTAATGTCGAAGGGAACTTCAATGCGTGGTCACCAGATGACTGCACAAGTCACTTTTCACTGAGTCGCTCACGACCCATCGTGGCAGAACACGTCACTTTAACCAATGGCATCCAGAATCACAGCAAGCTTCAGTGCGTCGCCACCAGATGGCAGCACACATCACTTTATAATCAATTGTATTTAGTATCTCAGCAAGTTTCGGTGATTGCCACCAGATGGCAGCACACGTCCCCTTTAAATAGTTGGCATTCAGTGTCGCAGCAAACTTCGATGCGTGGCCACCAGATGGCAGCACACGTCACTAGATTAGTTGCGCTAGGATATGTAAAACGTTCGCGGACATTTATGTATTTGAACGTCTCCACCAAAAAAGGAATGCACCAGTCAATAGAATTCCCTTCACACACCGGCCCAGGGAAACAGTCGAGCAGTGCGGTGATATTACTGATAAACATCCGAAACTATTATACCTCACGTGAAGATCGTAAGCCGTTCGCCATTCCATTATGTTGTGCTCACTAGGCAAGTTTGCCCCCTCCCATCAACATTGTCTGACTTCTCATGAAAAGTTACCTCCCGCTGCTGGTGACGCCTAGCCGGTAAAGTGCAAATCATCGCTCATCTGTGACCATGACCTCATCTCATTCTTGCACATCAGCGACCGGCAGTGGTTTGATATGGTCAGCGAGAGCATTGATATTTTACTATTGTGGTTTTTTTCGGTATAATAAAGCAAATGTGACATCCTAGTGGGGGTAACCTACAGAATGGATTCCCGAGGGACAAACCATCCTCCCTCGGGGATCCATTACTTCAGGTTACCCCCATATTTGCATATTGTTACCAACTGATTCACAGATATGCACAGTCCGAACTTGAATACAGGGACAGTGACTCGAACCAAAGTGTTCTTGTGAGGGGTGAAATTAGTGTGTACGAAGTGCGCTCTAAGGGAGTGCAAAAGGGGTTGGGATAGTGCAAGTATTCTGGCATTACATTCCTTCCCTTTCCCGGCCCCACCCAGAGAAAGTCCGATACAAGGTGATAGGAGGGGAAATGAAAGGAATGGAAAGTAGTATGAAGCTAGTGGCGCTGGGCGCAACACAGCGCAAAGGTTAGGGAGGTATGGCAGAGGAATGGATCCGTGCGCCAAAATATGTAGGCCGGCGCACGGATCCATGTTTTAAGGGGAATGGATATAGATGTATTAGTTATATGAGGAATATGGGTAGTGAGGAAAAGCAAATTAGTGATCGTGTAAATATTTAAAGCTATGTTCACCTGGGAAAAAAGGTCTGATTTGGAAAATATTTGTTACTGAAATACCATAAAGGTGAGAATATGGGGAATTCAAAAACATTAATCAGAATTTGCCCCCCCCCCCTCCCCCAATATGATACTGACCACCTCTGGGTCATGGACTATTATGATGTATTCAGTTCAAAAGCAATCTCTGTGTTTCTCATAACTGGGAATTTGTCATCATGCTGCAAGTGTGATCTGCTACATAAAATTAAAGTTATTTCATAATCATACTTGTATGGTTATCAATTTGCCAACACCTGTAAAATATGATAGCCCACTCATAAACTAATAAACTAATCTGACCCCTGGTGGCCAGGATTGGAACCGCATAAAATCTCCTGATTTTGGATGGTTGAATGTTAACAGGTATGAATTATATAACTTGGTCAGAAATCTTCAGATTAGCTACTGATTTGCCAACTTTCAAAAATCATCCACAATTCCTCAAGAATAAATTCATTTTCTAGCCAAGAGCCAAGAATTTCATAATATGCTGAACATAGTAAGTATTTGATCTTGAAAGATCACACAATGTCTGGAAAGATCACACAATGTAAATGTTGTTGATGACGACATTTTCAGTTCCAAAGCTATCTGCGTGTTTTTTAAAACTGTGTGAATATTATCATGCAGCAATTGTGATCTGCTAAAATTAAAGTTATCCTATTAACATATGTTTCCATGATTACCAACTCTAAAGGCCCGCTCCTTAAGCAAAAGTACTAACCTGGCCCCTCCCAGAATTGGAACTAAACAAAATGAAACCAAAAGACGTCGCAGTAACCGCCTGATAAGTGATATATCCTGATTTTGGATTGTTGAATGCTGACGGGTATGCCAACGTACGTGCACAATATCAATTGAAGAATTCATAACACACACGTACCATGATTTAAGAACTTATGGCCAGTTTAGCGATATTCTCAGAATGAGGCATCTCCGTAGTTTAATAGTATGCCGTAGGTGTACGTCCTATACATATTTCGCTGTCTCGCTATGCGCGGAATTACAGTAAAGTTGTTCCCCTTTTTCGACATATTAGCTAAAAGTACACGGGCGCGAAAATATGCCAAAAAATTTCCCATATATAAGCTTCAGACAATGTTTCAATCGCACGCATGACTTGCTTTTTTGGCCGCTCAGTTTCATCAATAAACTCCTACCATAAACCGTTATTGACGACGAATTTGTAATCGTCGATTCTCCCTATTACCTAGTAATATCCCATCTGGGCGAATGGGAGAATGCTGAACCTATTAAGCCCTACGGGCAGTGACGTGCTTGGGCACTTCGAATCCCGACTCGGTCTAGGAGTGATTCAAATGACTGGTGTGTAAAGAGAAAAGAGTAATGTGCGACGTCTAGTGCTCCTTTTTCATTAACTAACCAGCAGATGAGTGGAACCGACTACCCACACATTTACAGACATCAGTATGAAGACAATGCGTGTATTTTTGTATTCCACAGGGCGGCATGATAATGGTAATGGTAAAGACCGGTATTGCGGGGTCAGGGGTGCTCTGATGGCGGTTAGTCAACACTTATGAAGGCAGTTGCCTGGGCTGGGGGATCAACTAGACGTAACTGGAATGTGCTTGAGATCTTTGTGAATTCCTGCCTACTCGGCACGCTACTTTAACAGTAGATCATGCGTAGATCTCTCCCTCTTCACGCGCTCATTGTGGATGGAGTGTGTGTGCCCTCTCTCATCAGACGGCTCGTGGCCCCATCTGAAGAGGTTTTTCATGCACAGGCATTGTCATTAAATGGCTTTTGTAGGGGGATTGCGGGTTAATTCGAAGGCATTCGGCAGAGATTTGCAAAAATACCACATGCAGCTACGCCGGCAATTTCTCATTCAATAACGGCAATTTATGGATTTGTCGCTAAATTGTAAAAACTGTTTTTGAATGACTGGCTACGGTGGTATTTGAATTATTTAGAATAATAACTTTACAATTCAAATGAATGGAAAGCTCTTGATCAAGCCATGACAGTCGTGGAAATACATGGCTTACAGGGGATTTTCGTTTCTTATCCTTATTGGATATTATTTACTTTTTATGCTTTGCTTTCTGCATTTTGTATTGGCTAGCACATTGATTATTGACTTGCAACTTTCTCTATCTCCTATATCGT
Source organism: Maea johnstoni (assembly GCA_963942565.1). Taxonomy (NCBI): domain Eukaryota; kingdom Metazoa; phylum Annelida; class Polychaeta; order Spionida; family Magelonidae; genus Maea; species Maea johnstoni. The sequence goes on along the minus strand of OZ012685.1, from coordinate 63,619,659 downwards.
TAACTACGTCGATATTATGAGTTTTCTGATGATTAAACTGGAACTGTAAAAGTGTTAAAGTGTAAAAGCATTTAATGGAAAGTAGTATCTAAGGACTTTGCCCCAGGAGTGATTCCAATTGGGAAATTAGCACTCCCATAATGAAAAAGTTAGGAAATCGTATTGTTTCGCAAAGCTTTCCTAAGGAATAACTTCCTTTCGTTTCAGAAAGCTTACTAATATGAAGAATCTAATATAACATAAGTGTTTGCGAAACTCGCCCTGGGAAGTATATCTTTGTATGCTAAGTGGAAAAGTTCTTATTATTTCGCGTTGTGATTGGAACTGATCATACCAATTTTTTGCTGATTGCAAACTAAACATTTTTCAGAAAAAGACTAAAAGGAAAGTTACAAAGTAAATTAAAATCAAATACGAGATGCTCATGCAAAACAGGCCATGACCATTATATTTTGAACAGGAAAATTTAAATTTGAAATTTTGAACTCGGGCTGTCAATTATGCACTAATAATTGATACCATACTGTATAAAAATAAGAGATGGGTATTGTAAGGGCCTTATACAAGGCCCTTACTCGTACATGACCCGTCTCTTAGGATATGACGGTATGTGTATTGCTGGTCGAAAGTTCTTATTGCTTAGCCAACAGTTGGCTTATCTCCCACCAACTACAGGTCTCGATCTCAAAAAGTGTGCGGTATTTGACATAACCGACATTTTTTGAGCCATTATTCTCTAAATAAACTGGGTAAACCATTATATAGGTGTTACCCAAGGTATTGAGTAAGAGTGCTATTAGGCAAGCCCTTTTGGTCTGTGATTGGTGGAAGGCAGTTACATGTGGTGCAAGCTACCCCTACACACACACACCTCTTCTCATGTACATGTACATGTAGGCTATGTAAGTTATAAGCTGCTGATACCTAAAACTTTGCTCCCTTTGCTCTTAGCTAGGATATACTAGGATCGGCATGACCATCTAACATTACCGGGGTTATTTGTTGTGTGATATCTAATCACTGTGTTCGTTATCAACATTTGCGTCAGTATCGGGGTTGTAATTTGATGTCGTCCAAGTCGTAGATTGTTAACTAGGCCTTCCTATGCAAATCTATCTCACTTACATGCATCATAGGTATCGTGTTGTACTCAGGGATTAGTTTCCATGCGTCACGTCCGGGATCTACATTGACCTACTTGTGAAGACAATTGGTTCCGAAGCGGTTGGATATATATGGGTTCATTGGCTTGGTCACTAAACAATGTGCGGCGGAGAAAAGGGTTGCTTTTGGCACCTTTGCACGTGTACGATACTCTGGTCTATTTGTGAGGAAGGTCTCCTCTACTGCTTCCAGCTATCCATCTCATCTCATTTTATGAAATCTTAGCAAATTCAATCAAACCAAATTACGACTAAGTTATATTACATAAAAAAAGTAAATAGTTATCATTGATCATTTCTAAAATCAATCAAATGGTAATTTGGGAAGATTGCTATAATTTTCCTTGAATTGTAATTACAAAATAACTGTATAACGTATATGAATTATAATTCATATGGTCAAAATATTATGAAGACGTTTATGTCTAAGTGTGTATTATATTATCATAAACCATTGTAAAACGAAAGGAGCAAATTCATTAATACTCGATTTCTACGAACATATGAAAAAAACGTCTAGAAAACAACAAATTCCCCTCAAGGACGCTATTGTCGGTTGATGTAGGTTTGTTCATCTTCATGCGGTCCGATGATAGCCTAATAATCAGATATTCCTTCCTTCCTGGATAATTTGTTCTGTGTGAGCTAGTGGCCTCTAATCTCAGACTTTTAGATGTATGCCTACATGTACACAGCGGGCGCGATTATTCTGAATAACACATTTGTTCACAATATTAACCGCATCCCCCGCACTGGTGTTCCCTTTGTATATCTTTATAGGTGGCATCCCGCACGTGGAGAAATAAGTTCATTCAAGTTCAGACTGCGCCTCATAATACAAAAGAAGTCTGCATGTTCCGCAGATGAACTTTACCTGAATTGTTGTTTTGGTGTTATTCCACATCTCCGTTTTCCTTTGATGTTATTGATGCAATTATGTAATTTATCATAACTGCTGTGCTCTCCCCATTATATCGTATTTAATGCAGTATCTAATCTGAGGAGCCTCAATCTATCACAACTTGCAGTTAGTATTGTAGTTTAGTAGTTGGGGTTCTATTCAAGTCGGGGAGCCTTTATCTATAACAGCTATTGTGCCTTACTATTGTATCATAATAGTGGTTGTTGTATTTCAGTCATGAAGCCTATACCTTAAGAACTCTTTTCTCTCCCTCTTGCCGGGATACCCCTGAGAGTCCACTATGCATCATTCGTAGGGATGTATACTTCAAAGAGTCGTAAAATGGAGATTTCCGCTCTCCTGCTACGAGGACTCACGTTCAACACTCAGGCATAGGATATCAAACAGTCGAGCCGTTACAAATCACTGTATGAGTAATACGATCTACGTGAGAGGCCTGGTAGTCGCTGCTTGAGTAGTTGCTGGGTTATATAGCTGTCAATACGCACCAGGGATCAAGAAAATGGGGGAATATTCATGATATTAATCTAGCGTTAAGGAAGTATAATTGGAAGGAATGGGGCTATTTTTACACCAATGCTGCCACAAATGTTTGGGCCATTCAAAGACGGTTAATAGACGGTCATGACACAGTAGGTTAGTCTCTGTGTCTTATCAGTATATGATTCTTCTTTGGTTAGGTACAAAGGATTAAAATTAACAAATAGTTCGATGAATCTAAGAAGCATATAGCAATAAACATTGTTTGCTGGCGTCTAGAGAATTCGGTTAGAAAATGAAAGCTACACGTTCCATAAACATCCTCCTTTAAGACAAGCAGTTAATCAAGGACATTTATTTTTCATTAATCAGTCATTTTGCACCCACTTGCAAAATTCATCCGATATTTTATGTGGATAGATATGTAATCTTAGTGCATGTATAAGCTGATATCCATATGGGAATACCGTTTAAGACAATCCTGATGAGAACAGATATCTGTCAGAAACCTGACCCATCTATCAGTGTTTCGGACAGGTTTGATAGATACAAAAGGAGCTTAGTTAGAGGGCACTCAGCCTAAGGCGTGACTAGGGTCTCCGTGCTTGACGGGGGAATCAACTAAACAAATGATTATAGCGTGCCAGTCGGAGAAATGACATTTTAAAGGTTTGATCAGACAAAAGTCTAATCAGTGACTCGCATGCAATTCGCTTGAAGATGGAAGGTTTTAATTAATTCATTAAAGACTGGTGGTCCGTGAAAAGGTCAATACACTCAGTTTCTCGTTCTTAAGAGATGTTTTGGCAGTTGACCCTTACGGTCACTAATAGGATATGGCATGCAGGGAAGGGAGACTAGCAGAAAAGATTAAACAGCCTAGTTATACAAATGCTAACTGGGAAGACATTGGATTGTAAGAGGCTGTTCGAGTCCTAGTTAACGTGTAATGCGTTTTAATAGCAAACGTCACTTTTGGCATTCATACCATATAGGCTTAACCCTTCCAATGCCGAGGCTACTTTTGCCCAAAGCGCAAGGACACTCATTCTTTTGATAACCATCTAAACCCTGTCTTGTTGGTATTCGTTGGGTAGGTCCTGCTGAGTGCACTCAGATGAGCACCCATGTGGCAGGGTTTCAGTCATTTTACAGATTTTTTGCATCATTTGTTATTGGCCAAATTAGCTACAGCAGCATGAGGGTTAATTAAATCGTAGTTTAATTAAACGACACGTTACAAAATGCTAATAACATGGATGACTCAAATTGTAAGAGATTGTTTATAGTCTTGTTTCACATGCAGTGCCATCAGGAAACACCATGTTGGCATTATCACCATATTGGCTTCATTTGATTCCCTATTGTCTTTGATTGGCAGGATGTTGTGTTCGCCTAGTTAGCGGTTTAACGAGGTGAGGCGTCTTTAAGGCCTATTAGTTGCCACGCGTGACAGGTGAACAGATCCTGTAGCTGCAACAGAAGGAAAGTCGTCTCCCAATCTGCTTGCCAGCTATCCTCCCTCGACCCTTAAGTCTTGGCAAATGAGACAACAGGCATGACACTAGATATGTATCCATTAAGGAGTAAGACGGGTTTAGCCCTGTATGGGTTCTTAAGAAGGAAAGAAGCCCTCGCAATGTCATTAAAGTGCTTCTTGAAGCAGATGTTTTGGGAGACAAACAACCTTAAGACAATAATGCCCCAATTTTCAAACAGATAAAGAATAGATCATAAGGCTAAAGAATCCTTAGATGAATACTAAGTAGATCATTGTCTTTACGCATAGAATCACAAGCACTCCAATACTACAATAGTAGTTGTCATTTACTTCCTATGCTTATGCCCATACCAACTCGGACCATTTCTTCTTTCCAAGTTTGATACCTTTACACGTGTTAACTACATAGTTCATGAGACCAGAATTCTGTAGGTGTTCAATATATCAAAAATGGGTCTTATAAATTCATTTTTATTGCACCTTATCTGTTCCTTCGTGAAAGTATCCAACCTACTTATTAACATTTCGGGGCCAATAGTATCGCCATTTAACCCGAGTATAGTCAATATAAATAAAAGCTTTTGACATATATGTACGTGTTCTTTACCCAACCTAACCCATAGAGGCTGCATCTAACCTTAGTATTGCCAATATCAATAAAAAGCTTTTTTGACATATATGTACGTGTTCTTCACGTGTTCTACCCGCAAAACGTTGGAAGGCTAACAGTGACCTGACGTCCTGTTCAATAAGGATCCATACCTCACTATCAAAAGTCAAAGGGGGATAAGCACTGGCCTGTAAAATAATACATTAGGTAAGCATATCTATGCCGTTTTTTCTATTATCTTCCCAAGAGGCAGCGTTAAGGATTCTCCTTGCTTTGCTAATTTTCTCATCGACTCTGAAAAGGCTAGTCGTCAACCACGCGTGTTCATATTGTTTCATATCAAACGAACCCCCAATAATGACCATGAAAGTTAGAGACTATTCCGGACACAGGCGCCACTGATCATTATGTCATACATCTCAACAATAACTATATAGTTGCTTAGCTTTATGTTATTTGCATGTGCATTTCGTAAGAATTACATACGAGGAGATCTGATGCTGTCCGTCAGTTCGACAGTCTACCCACAGAGAAGAATACCAGCTGTGAGCCACCTTTATTCCTTTACCATTTGCAATTGTATGCAAATTCATGTCATTTCAAGTCATTCCTATTTCCTGTTTTCTCTCAAGAATCCATATCATTTCCGCAGATAATCATCATAATGCGCAAATGTATACCCCAAATAAAAGAGTTCAGTACTAGACTTAATTTGATCAAAGATATATTTGGACATATGATATCACACAAGAGTTGATTGACAAATTCTCCCCTTTAAAATTAATCATCATCAAAAAGTGAAATCAAAGAAATACTTGAAAACGTTACGATATGATATCAACATTGCAGAGAGTCAAATGAATTTATTAAATTATGAAAAAGAAATCGATGGAAATCTGGAAACGTATTAAAGATTCATGAAGTGACTGAAAAATTGTACCATAATCGCCTGCATGCGAAATTATGTGTTCAAATGTTATTCATCATGAAGACTGAAATAAAATAAAACACCATTTTGACAGGTTGCATGTGCCTGCATCTATGGACACGTATCTAATGCCTGCAATACATGTGTGGGCATCCTGGTCATTTCAAACGACCATTCACCCAGTTGCTTGGCATAGATATGGCAACACATATCTATGTCACAGCTATATATGTCACAGCTATGTGGATCCTTCATATATTCTCCATGGGGTGTATCCAATGCATCTGATATATGTTAAAATATATTTGGGATTGCTAATTGAAGACAACTACCTTGTGCATGCCACAGTTCATTTCGTTACCTCGAACATTGAGCGCGTTGCAGCACCATTGTTTTACTATACATATTGTTCTGATACTGGACAATGTAAACACTTAGACATACGTCAATTCATTATTAGAATGCCTTGGTACCCCCTGCCTGCCTTGGTACTACCCTGCCAGTTCAATTCTCTCTTGCACATATTGGAATGATAGTACACAGGGCATGCTATATTAAGACTGCATACATTCATATTGAAGATATGTGATGTTTCGTATAGACGAGGAGGGGATTTAAGATTGGTGTCACTATTGTTTAGATGCATCAATATTGCTACAGGTAATACTGGCGGAAGGAAGGAAGGTTTTTACGTCGCGTTCAACAGCTTGGGTCATATCAAATATTACAATGACCTCATGCTTGAGAGCCAGGCATTTCGACCACTAGGTCATAATGGATCAGCAATCTTAGCAGGTTTATAAGTACATTATAAAAACCTACATAGGGTACATGCATTATCATCGTAACTAACAATCTACCTATCTATTCATCTATCTATCTATCTCTATCAATATATATCTATCTATCTAACCTATCAATACCCCTATCAATATATCTATCAATATATCTATCAATATATATATATATATATAAATATATATATATATATATATATATATATATATATATATATATATATATATATATATATATATATATATATATATATATATATATATATATATATACATACATACATACATACATTCATGTGTGTGTGTGTGTGTGTGTGTATGCGTGTGTGTATACATGCATGCATGTATGTATGTGTGTATTTGTGTTTGCATGTGAAGGCTATGTGATGTGTGGTGGATAGGGGACATGTACATATAAAGAAGCCACACGTTTCTACCTGCAGGCAGCAGCAACCGAATTACTTAGTGATGCCGGTATATTGCCATTTTCCTTGAACACCTAGTCGGGAAATGAAAACGATATTTTCCCCAATGGAAGTTCCCATAAATCGATTAGGAGAGCTGTTAGAAAATGCTCCTATTATGTGGAGAGCTGTATGCGTGATTGATCTCTGAATTGGAAGGTCAATAACAAGTTATTCAGAGACAGGCAAGACGTGATCTATGCAGATCTTCTCCCGTGCCTTTAGGGGGATTGCTATCTTTGTAGTGCTCGTCTGTCCTCTGACTGTGCGGATCCAGAAAGGGAGCATCATTTCCTACTGCTCACATATCAAATCCAAGTCAAGTCTGCTGCTAGCACTAAATAGGTAAATACATTAAGTAGGTACCGATATATTAGGGTGGATTTATAGAAATATATTTTTAGATTTATAGAAAATCCAATCATGAAAGTGATTATCTTTAAATGTCTCATTAGCAAATTTAATTACTATTTGAGAAGATTCGTCACAAAATATCCAGGCATCCCAAGTATAATGACAGGTAAAAATAGAACAGGATAATAGGTTGTTGCTACCCTTTCAATACATGATGGCCAGGGAAAGTAGGACGTTATACTGGACAGTTGTACAAGCGTTAGTACCTAATGACCTGGGACATTATGACGTTTTATTATTGCTTCCTCTGGTTTAACCAATCAGAAATCAGGATTTGTACCATGAGACCGGTCATTAAATACCCATAATATGCCCTCAATCGGAAAGCATCTAACCCCACTTCATAATGTCCTTCCTCAAACGTTATAAACAAGGCACTGACACGCATTGACAGCGACATGTGTAACTTTTCCTGTGCTCCGATCCCTGTTATACGCAGCAACTTTTACCATCCTCAATCACTGCTTTGTTACTATTAGTATGAAAAGAATAAATCTAGCAAAAGAAATATTCTTGTCTTAAGGTTTACTCTGTTGGTGCCCAATTACAGAAAATATTTTTTGAACATTTCTAAAGTATTATTGCAGAGGAAACTGGAAAATGTTTGAACATGTAAGACATTTTATTGGAAAAATGGAATTCTAAGATGCTTAGTTCTTATTGCCATATATATCTCACCATCATATGTCTCCACCATGCATGTACCTGGTTCCCATTCTCTCGCTCCCAAATTCACAATTTGAAACGCAATGTAAACAGATGTGTGATCACTACTGGTGCTCGTTCAGCAAAAGAACTTTTGACAATTGCTGATGTAGCAAATTGCCTTGGATTTGAGGATATTATGGACAAAGAATTGGAAAAAATAATTACAGTAGGAGCACTTAAATAGGCAACATACCATGCTAAGAAGAGATTTTTCAGATATATTATGAGTAGAAGGGAGGATTGCAACGTATTTGAGTCAGAGAAATGTGCAGCCAATCGACCTGGCAACAATTACAACACTGGCATCAATCAAAACATGTAGGAAAGTTGCCAGTGAATGTATTTGGTTTTTCTCTGCTAAAATTTACTGGCTAATTAAGATTAATTTTGATTAAGAATGAAAAGTTGACAACTTAACCAGCAAATGGGGCAATATGTTGACATTTATTTGAAGCCTTTCATGAGCGATAAATCAGTTACTCCTTGCCATCCTTAACTTTCCATGTGCAAATGTAGACTAAGTAACCACAACACAATCAGGATTGCATATTAATTCTGATTTTCGTCTTGTTTGGGTGGTAGATATATTTTGAAGGTCAAAAGCTAACAAGTATTTACCACACACACGTGTTACTTTACATCTAAAAGTGTTCTATAGATCCTTAGAAGGCCTTGGTGTATGTGATATACCCGAGGTGTTACAAAACGAAGCCGAGTAACCCTGAGTAAATCATATGCACCAAGGCTTCCAAGGGGTCTCTGTAGCTGTGCCACAGTTGATTGCTGAATCCATCAATCACAGGCCAAGAAAAGATTGACTGACCTCTAGTACTCAATACCCTTGGGTAACATCTCTTTGGTTTAGCCAGCTTTGAGAACAAAGGCTCAAACAGTCCGGATTATTCTATATACCCCGCACTTTACATTGGGAGATGTCAACCAAATGTGGTGGTTCGTAGTCAAATTTGTCTCGCTGTGTCGATTCCCCAGGGAGATCATATAGAAAACTCCCGTCCCTTTCACTCCACTAATGAGGTTAGGCGGTGGTTTTCGCCAGGTGCTCCGGTTTCCTCCACCAGTTACAAATGGCTAGTCACGAATTAGCCGCAAATGGCAGAAAAAGTGACGGAATTCCAAGTTCCTCTTCACTAGTGGCCCCTGCGCCTTAAGACTGTATTATCTATCTCTACATGTAGTAGGCATGCTTCTAGCATCTGATTCGTTTCCTCGCCTGTCATCCCTTCCTGCACACATTGATGACCTCCCTGCATTAGGTCAGTGCCCTACCCTGTCTCTTCAGTCGTCCAAGACATACAAGTAACACCAGCACGCGTGCATACCCTGAATGGTTTCGCCGTGTTAAATAAACACGTAAAAAATCAATCAATTATCAAATGGCAACTCAACATAATGCACATCCACCGTTCATCGAACTCATAGCGACAGATGGACCTCCTACTGCGGTCATAGGTTATGTTATGTTTGCTATTCAACTTATCCCACATATCCGGCGTACAATGAAATCACAAATATGTGAACAGTATACACATTTACAAAACAATATGCAAATTATGAAATCTAAATACACCAAACACAGAAAATGAGTACAATAAAAATAGAATCAATCAATGTTAGGGGCATTAGAGATAAACTGAAGAGAACAGATATAATAAAAAAGGCTATTGAGGAGAATGTCAACATTCTATGTTTACAAGAAACTCATATTACAGAGGAAGATTTCAGAATTTTAAAAGAGGAATTTAATCTAAACTATGTGATATCAGGGAAAGAGCGGAACGCAGGAGGAGTCATGATAATAATAGACAATAATTTTGAATACAAGATACACAATAGAATAATTAGTCAAGATAGTAGGTATATCATACTAGATATTGAACTGCCTGCAATAGCCAGATTCTTATTAGTTAATATTTATGCACCAAATGATGACACTCCTAAATATTTTGAAAATCTTTTCCAAAACATTGAAAAAATGGACATCAAAAATATAATAGCAGTAGGAGATTGGAATTTAGTAAATGACTTTGATAAAGACACTTATAACTACAGGAAACAGAATAACATAAAAGCTAGTATGATGGTCGATTCAATTAAAAACAAACTAGATTTAGTAGATATATGGCGACAGACACATCCAGGAGAAAACAAATATACATGGAGACAACTTTTTTATAAGAAAATGGCGAGGTTAGACTTCTTTTTAATTTCAGAAACACTTTTAGATATGTACGGTGACTCCCACATAAAAAACAGTTATAAATCAGACCATTCTCCAGTAAATTTAATTTTAAATACCAGTAAACACAAAAAGGGCAAAGGAAATTGGAAAATAAATAACTCTTTATTACTCGATTTAAAATTAAAAGAAAAAATTGAAAAAGAAATAGAATTAGTTGTATGTATCTACGCATGCACCCCATATAGTCAAGATTATGTTATTCAAAATTATAAGGAAGTATATATAGAATTAATGATAGATATTGAACTTATGTGGGAGGTATTACAAGCGCAGCTCAGGGATATAATAATGAAGTATGCAGCCAATAAAAAGAGGAAACAAAAACAAAGAGAATAGATTAGTAGGAGAGATAAGTGACATGGAGAAAATTATACTTAGTAACATCAATGACGACGAATGGGTACAAACATTGAAAGAAAAAAAAACTGAATTGGAAGAACTAAGAAATTATAAATTAAAGGGAGCTTTAATAAGATCTAGATGGAAAAATGCCAATCTAGGAGAAAACCCCACAAAGTTCTTTTTAAATTTAGAAAATAAAAACTATATCTCAAAAAATATTAGGGAACTAAAAACAGGAAATACCACATTACAGAACCCAGAAATGATTCTAGAGGAAATGCGTAGGTTTTATGAGAGTCTATTTAAAGAAAAGAGAAACATAAACATTGAAGAAACAAGTTTTAATAGGATAAAGGAGAAACTTCCTAAATTAAATGAGACAGAAAAGGATGACATAGAAAAAGACATTACGATAGAAGAATTAGAATCAACAGTCATGAAGAGTAAAAATAATAAGAGCCCCGGGCCTGATGGCTTCAGCAACGAATTTTATAAAACCTTTTGGCATAATATTAAGATGATTTTATTAAAACTATTAAACTCTTACAGAGCTAAAAATTGTCTTAACCCGGCCCAACTAGAAGGAACGATTACATGTATACCAAAAGGGGGGAAAGTCAGACATTATTTAAAAAACTGGCGACCAATAACACTCCTAAATTCGATCTACAAATTTTTTTCCAGTATAATTGCATATAGAATAAAAAATTATCTTCCAAAATTAATTCATTATGACCAAAAGGGATTTATTAATGGAAGATTTATAGGCGAAAATTCTAGACTCATGTATGATATAATAAACGCTTGCAATAATCAAAATTCAAATTACTTAATAATATTAATAGACTTTGAGAAGGCGTTTGATTCGATTTCGTGGGACTTTATATCTAACACTATTCAATGGATAAAATCATTACAAAAAGGGTCAACGTCTAAGATACTTCAGAATGGTCATTTCTCTAAAAACATTATTCTGAAACGAGGCTGTAGGCAGGGGGACCCGATATCCCCCTATCTATTTGTTCTTGCCGCGGAAATACTCGCTGAAGCCATCAGGTCAAAAGAAGAAATAGAAGGCATTACAATACATAAACAACAACATAAAACTTCATTGTACGCGGATGACACCACTTTATTTTTAAAAGGAAACGAACAGAGTATTAGAGGTTGTATGCAGATCCTAAAAGAATTCGAACAGATCAGTGGACTTAAGGTTAATAAAGAGAAAACAAAAGTTGCAAAACTTGGGGTATGGAGGGACAGTGGGACAACTTTATGCAATGACTTACATTTAGATTGGACTCAAAAATTTACGTCCTTAGGGATTAATTACGACGTGAATAACCTGGACAAAATTACTGATTCAAATATAGAAGCCAAAATTGGTGAGATTCAAAGACTAATTACTTTATGGAATGCCAGGAATTTAACGCCATATGGGAAAATAATTGTCATAAAAAGTTTATTAATATCAAAGATAACTCATGTTCTGCTGTCCCTCCCATCACCTTCTGTCGAACTATTTTCTAGACTGGAAACGACATTTAAGAACTTTATATGGAAAAATGGAATACCAAAATTTAGAAGAGAAATTCTGGAAACCCTGCCCAGCTTGGGAGGGCTTAAGATGACAAATTTAAAAATTTTTGATGCATCGTTGAAAATATCTTGGATTAAGAGATTAATAAATCAGTCACAGGGATGGGCTGAATTTCCGATACAAAGTGGCATAAATGACATTCTAAAATATGGGGATAAATTCCAAAAAAAAAATTTAAGTACTATAAAAAATAAGTTTTGGTATGACATGGTTCATAGTATAATAAAACTCAATACTACAATGAAATACAATAACGCTATGCAGTTACAGAATATGCCTTTATGGCATAACAGTGCTATTAACATTGAATACCGGAAAAAATGGGAGGAGAAAGGTATTATGTTAATAAATGATGTATTAAATGAAGAAGGGAAAATATTAACAATAGAAGCACTTAAGAATAAAAACTTATATATGCACTTCCTAGACTATTCAAAATTAAAATTGTCAATCATTAAAATACTGGAAATAGACGGACAATATAAAAAATTACCCGGTCCATTTTTTCCAAGAATATTGTTTGAGGTAGGCCTAGCACAAAAGGGCTGTGGTAGAACTTACAATAGACTAATGAATTTTAATGGTTCCATTATTAAAGAAGTGAAAGAAAAATGGGAAACCGTTTTAAACGAGGAAATCGATTACAAAATAATAGAAACAGCCTTTATAGAAATAAAGAATAATCCTGGAAGTGCATACCAAAAATATTTCCAATTCAAGCTCCTACACTCAAGGACAGCAATAAGAGACAAGTTGTACATTATGAACTTAAGTGATACAAACTTATGTCCATTATGCAAAACATATGTAGAAACTATTAAGCATGCGTTTATAGACTGTATTTATGCAAATACTCTTTGGTACCAGATAGAACAATGGCTAAAAATTAAACTGAAAAAAACCATAAAAATATCAACAACTGACAAGATATTTGGTAGACACGATTCAAATGAAATTATTGACAAAGTAATATTAAGCGCAAAATTAGTAATTTTCAATAACAGGAAAGACTGCAAGTTTCATCATATACGAGATGTCAAAAGGGTTTTATTTAAACAACTGTGCATAGAGGAATATCATGCTATGCTAAATTTGGACGAAGACAAGTTTATGCAAAAATGGGAGCCAGTCTACGATGAATTACATAATATGTTCAATGTATAATTTAAAAATGATCTGTAATAGAAATGGACAAGTGAGAAAAGCTGACAACAAATACTGTAATATTGTATATGATTTAAAAGAAAAGAGAAAAGAAATAAAAAACAGCAGTGATTGCGAAATTTAAAAAAAAGGTTATAATTGTGACGTGTTTAAAACTAATGCCATAGTTTCATGGTCTATTTTTGGTCGTCATGCGGTACTAAATTGTCAATTCATTCTCATAACAGAACTTAAAGCTTTGTTGTGTGACCATATGGCATCTGATGCTCTATTCGATTTCCCAAAATAAAACTAATGCAACTAATACTCGTAATTCTGAAACCCTACGTGCAGATTATTTTACTGGTGATCCATTATAGCATTGATGAATGACAAATGACGCAGAAGCTTATGGCAGTGACATACATTGTAGGAAGATACCTGACATTCTTTATCTATGGTAAAGATATCCCGTTAGAATCATTTCCTTTTCATTTGTTTCGCTGTGTTTTACTCTCATTTTGTTTTGTTGTTCTCTTATGATAGATTTATGTATATATTCAATCATATATATATATATATATATATATATATATATATATATATATATATATATATATATATATATATATATATATATATATATATATGTATGTATATTTGTATATGTATATATATTTATGTATATAAACATATATATATATATATATATATATATATATATATATATATATATATATATATATATATATATATATATATGTATATATATATAAATATATTTATATACATATATATATATATATATATATATATATATATATATATATATATATATATATATATATATATATTTATATATATATATACATATATATGTATATGTATGTATGTATGTATGTATGCATGTTTGTACTGTATGTATATATATATATATATATATATATATATATATATATATATATATATATATATATATATATATATATATATATATATATATATATATTGTAGACCTAGATATTGATATAAATGTCTATCAAATATTTCTTGAAAGGGCAAGGAAAACATCTAAACTTAGGAGGTATATCAATATTAAGATCGGGTGGCATAGACTAGACTTCATTTCATAGTTGGCTGATTTGCAATTGGTAAGTGTGTTCCCCCTTTTCCCTAAATTTGGAAAACAGTCAATAATCTGGATTCTTCATTTAAGTTATGGTTCTTTAAAATGTGCTTTACACTGCATATGAGCAATAGATAGCAAAACAGCAATAAACAGTTTCGTATCAATGTCCAATACCTTAACACTTTCTAAAGGCGATAGGTATGAACTATTGGATTGTTGTAGTTTCATACTTAGGCGATTTGTCAAGTTAAACACAAACACACCATGAAATTTAATGTAAACTATCTATAAAAACGCATGCACATGACGTTTAAATGCATATTGTTTGCTTTTTACACTCAAGGGGATACGACTGTCGATTCATAGGACACGCACTGTGAGGATTAGGAAAAGACCTATGAGTCTGTTTTGATAACCTTTGCAGAAGGCTGTGCGATATGGTTTTCCCTCTCTTAGACGCCTTTCAGGCTCGATGGAAGCCAGGTGCAGATACAGTGTGTATTCCTGTGAAGATTGGTGGTTTATTAATAACCATGCCATCAGGCCGACAGAATTGGCGATTGGATGTAAACCATGCAAGCAACGATTCGTATTTGCTGAAGGATTGCAAAAAATGGCCCAAGCCTCCAGGAGATGCGGTTAGGCAATGTTTGTTTTTCATTTGACGTAAGGAGCACAAGGTCATGGAAATGATTGTCTACTGATTAGGATTTGGAGGAATTGAATCAATAATCAGTAAGAATACATGATTCGGATTAGGTATGACTCAATGCTCCTACTGTGACGAACTGAGCTTTAACGTATGACCTGCCTGTGTAGCCGGGTGGTCTAACGCGTTGTCACTGACAGCTACATGTAAGCTTCTCAAAACATCGGCTGGGTCATGATCCTTGTCGATAATATTGCGAGAAAATTGCCATTGGCCTTGCCTGTCACTCTTGTTTTTCACCACTTTACCATGTGGCAGATACAGTAATGATAGTGCAATGCAGAAATATTCATTTTCCTGATTTGAATCGTAAAGAACAGTCTTTGTCTAGGAAAATTGTACACTTGAATGTTCGTGTGGTACATTGGAGAAATGAAAAAGGATTGTATGGCATTTTAGAGCGTATTGTGTATAGAAAGTTTCTTGCCATCCTACAACCAATAACATTTTTGATTTTTTTCTGTTTTTTCACTTGTCCACCGTGACCTGGCGGAAGACGATTGTACATCAAGCGTAGCATCTTGGTTTTGAGTAACTGAAGTACATGATTGGCTGATTGTCGACAGATATTTTCAAGAACACCTACACTCATATTTCACTGCCCCTTGACATGAATAAGCTTCACGTATAATCTGGAGCTTAGAGATATACATGTATAATGATAAATGTTTCTTTTTTAAACTACATGTATGATCGTCTGTAACAACTGCTTATGTAATAATCACGGTTTATGTAATATTAACCGCTTGCGTAATAAAAAATCAACTGCTTATGTAATAACAACCGCTTGCGTAATAAAAAATTAACCTCTTGTGTAACACAACCGCTTGCGTAATAAAAAATTAACCGCTTATGTAGCACCAACTTCTTTATGTAATAAACAAAATCTGCTTATGTAATAATAAACCAAATATTGAAAGAAAATAAGTTTTGTTATGGGTGTGCAATGCACAAATAAAGGACCTGCCGTTTTCAACTGCATACATGTATTAGTATCATGGAAGCAGGCACAGACGGAAAGGAGTTGTAGGTAAGCTTGTATTTATTTTATTTGATACGGCGTATTTAATTTAGTTTTGCCTTAGAAGACCAAACACAAATGTAATGGAAACCAGCCGGTCAACCTGAACATGCTAGCCTCAACCAGTGTCAACTAATAGTCGCTAATAGGTGCTCTGGGCACCCCCAGCAGGTGGTGGAGATAAGGTTTCTCTGTAATGTAATCGATGCAAGAGCCCTGATTGGTCCTTGTTTCCACGTGACCTCGCCCTGCTGCCTTATCTGGTAGTTCTGGCATGAGGCCAGCATGTAACTATAGGGCATATAGTAATTGGTCTCTCGTTACATATCCATTCTTTTCTTAATCCAAGGTTTTGCTCAACATACCTGACCCTGTTGAAAAATGATTGGCTAAAATTCTTGCCTGTATTAACTCTTCTGTGTTTCTGATTTTAAATATATTTTTCTTTTTCTACAATGAATTTGGCCCTACTCCGTGGGGCATTGCTGTGTTAGTTATTCATCCATGACATAGAATAACTAACACAGCAATGCCCCACGGAGTAGGGCCAAATTCATTGTAGAAAAAGAAAAATATATTTAAAATCAGAAACACAGAAGAGTAAATACAGGCAAGAATTTTAGCCAATCATTTTTCAACAGGGTCAGGGGTGGTCCTGATCCCAGATCAATGATGATGATGATGAATGACACTGAATGTGGATGATGATGATGATGATGATGTGGATGATGCATATATTATGATACTGGTTAATACATGATAGAGGTGATTTAAGGAATGCAGGAAAAATAAGTTGTACGTTGTTGTGTGTGTGTTTTTTCGATTGGTCATGGATGACTGGTAAATGGATATCATCGTTCAGTTCTCATTGTGAACATTTGATGTTCAACGGGGGGGGGGGGGGGAATGTTCCAGCAAAACAGGTATGAAAATCTGGTACTGATAGATGTTTAATTCACAACTCAAAATAATGGTAATTAGTTGTGTTTTTATCAATTATTCATGGATGACTGGTTGAATATTACATAAGCCGTGATTATTACATAAGCAGTTGTTACAATCGTCTATACATACTATCTTGTTAACAAACTATCTTAGTAACAGATGAAACATCTACAAAGTTATGTGCGTGTTGGTGTCTCTTCATATCTAACATAGAGGATTTGGTGTTAATACTGTTTACATTGCTAGTAAAAATGATAATAGCAATGATGATAATCTTTATAATTGAAACAGGTTAATTCATGTTTATGAGCGCTTAATGAAATAAATATGTTTGAAATAAATGTCCCATTGTTTTAAATGCCATTCATTCATAGAGGGCATGCCAATCTTTTTGAACTATTTCATTAGTCATATAAACCTTATATTTATTCTCTTGCATATTTTTAATCATATTTTCACATCAAGAGAATTTAGAGACTTTGTGTAACTTGTAGAATTTTGTTTGATTCCAATGTTTGTCAATTTCTCATTGGTAAAGACAGTTTTAATGAAGTACTCTAAATTGCACATAACGTGAGTATATGTCTTCAATCAAGATGTTGTTGTTTTTTAAAGATCTTCCGACACTTATGGAATCTAAGGAGACGTTTTCCTGGACATTCCACGCTGTACATATTTCAGATATAATACTTTGTTTTCTGCAATCAATACTACGGTAGATACATGAAACATCTTTTTAATTTGTGTGTATTATTATATCAATCATGCCATTTTGGGGTGTATTGTATAGAAAGTGGCAGTGTGATAATGATTAATCTCTCAAATATTACTGCTATATCATAAGGATGGTGTATAAGAATAATACATTTATTTTTGAAAACAACGGCCTTTGATTGAGTGGTACATGTAGAAAGAATTACCATGTATGCATTGGCATTGGATTTGGAATTTCTTTTTTCGTCACTTTTTCTGCTATATTGCAGCTAAGTCAGGGCGAGACAGTTTTCACCTGTGGGGGAAATTGGAGTAGCCGGTGAAACCCATAGCCTTACCCCAAATCACTAGAAACTTTCCACATGCCATAGCCGACATTGAAACACAGGCAGTTGTGAGAGATAGGTAGTTGTCAATGGCAACACCTTAGACCACTCGGCCATTAGAGCAGGCCCTCAGTGGTGAGAGAGCTAACAGTCAGTGGCAATGCCTCAGACCACTCGGTCATCAGGGCAGGCCCTCAGTGCTGAGAGACAGCTCGCAGTCAGTGGTAACGCCTTATAACACTCGGCCAGCCATCAGGGCAGGTCCAACTAGTGTTTCTTTTGCATCAGGGTTGAAATTAAAATACGCTTGTCCTTGTTCAGTACGACAAGGACACTTCGAATGATCGTACAAAATAAAATTAAAATATCGGTCTTTTGTTCACCGTTTTTAATCTGGAGGGGTGATAGAGTCCAACAAGTACGAAAAGAAAAAGAAATAATGTTTAAGCCTGACGGAGGCGGGAGTTGGCAATGTAACAAAGATATCTGAGAAAACAATCTAATCCGCGTCATTGTAAATAGAAAATAATCAACTTCTTCTATTGTAATTGAAAGACGACTCTATGGAAATATAATCACTTTTATAATGCTCTACACGATCGAGAAGTGCTGTCATTGTGAAAATTTAATTACCTCAGATCCATTTTCAATCCTATGGCGCCTTTGCACAATGCGAGAGAAATGATTTTTATTGTGCATTATGTTATCTGAACAAAAACGCCGGAAAGTGGCCTACCTACTTTTGAAAGTGGTAATTAAAATGACAAATGCAATCTTTGCCAATTTACCGTTTTTCAACTTCTATTATTGTCTCAAATTAATTCGTACAATCTAAATCACACACATACACACACGCACAAACACAGAACTACAATTGCTAGTTTTCATTTCTATTTTCAAGATTGCACCAACCAAGTTCTGCAATCGATACGTCTAATAAATTTTCATCATCCGTCAAAGTCGTCATAAACTAAAAACTTACATTATATTGTGTTTAAATTATAATAAGTTCACTTTTCGTGGAATATGTTTCGTTAGTTTCTTACTTAACAAGCACAAATACGATTATTATGTAGTCATATCCATGTTGGGATTATGATAAATCGCAATATCAATACTCTTAATGATACAAACGTATCACCTACCTTAAAGTGTCGAGAAAACACGGTCAAAAGCCTTGATTTCTAGCACCAGGCGTACCTGTATAAAAGAACAAAAGGAAAACCAATGTAAATCTAGTAATGATGATAAGAGACAACTTATCAATGATTGTTCACTTACAACGTAATCAAGAAGCCAAAACATCTATAACTGTTATTTGTCAGTATTTTGATGAGTTTAGTAACTTTAACAAGAGTCGTATTTCTTGTTATCGTTATAGCTGCAGACCTATACGTTCCTTCAGTCAACAACTTAAAATGGAACCCAAGAAATATCTAGATTACACTTCCTTTTCAATTAGGGCTTTCCCTTTTAGGATATCAGGATATTTAAAGGAATTTATATTAGGATATTTAAAGGAATTTAGACGTTATTTGTTTGAAATTAAGGATTTGAAAAAGAAACATGATGATTATTTAATTACGCTTATAATGTGTGTTTTATTTGCTCCTAGAAGGATATAATTCTTAGAAATATATTTACCGTTATTTTAATTATTTACCATTATCCTTAAACTAAAATGTGCCTTTCTTTTATTCTTTCACAAGCAGTGTACGATCCCCCTCTTTATTTTACAGTCTGAAATTGCTTCACTAGATTGTGACATGGCGTATAAGTAGCCACATCTTAAAGGGAAATTACCTAAATTTTGTGCAAGGAACATCGAATTTCGCTCAAATCAATTTTCAATTGCCATCCGAATAAATTTCTCCGCAGTTTTACATAAATTACTTGCAATCAGACGCAAAACGCCTGCATTAGCATCAGCTAGTGTCCCTCAAGAAGCGCAATTGTGAGGTTTTCCACCCTCTTGATACTGCCTGTGGACTCTTAGCCAAAAATCGATGAAAAAATAGGTAAATGACAAAGCTCATGGTTACATAAGTTTGTAAGGAGTTGAATGATGTATTCTAGCGTAATGTGCGCTTACGTCCCTTTGCTACTGAAAATGGGGATGATTTTTTGTTCAATTTCTCTGAAATAAAACTTAGACAAGAAAAAGAATTCGAAATTTCGATTATTGTCCCCCTTTTCTGCTATATAAAGGCCTGGTCGTGACTTAGACCAGTTGTAAGTGTTGAAGGGAACTGAAGTACCCTGTTAAAGCAACCGCCAAGCCCAAGCCAATGGCTTTTGCTCGCATGCCAATATTAGTATTAAACCCGAACAGTGGTAGTAGTAGTAGTACATTGTAGTAGTAGTAGTAGTAGTAGTAGTAGTAGTAGTAGTAGTAGTAGTAGTAGTAGAAGTAGTAGTAGTAGTAGTAGTAGTAGTAGTAGTAGTAGTAGTAGTAGTAGTAGTTGTAGTAGTAGAAGTACATGTAGTAGTAAAAGTAATAATAGCATGTTTATTTGCTGCGATTTCCAGTCGCAAAAATCATACGTATACGTCGAAATGATAATAATGAACAACATAGAATAAAAGGAAAACAGTAACGTTAAACATATTACAAAGATAATAAGAGTAATAAGAGTAATAAGTTGTACAGAAATAGGTTTCTTCTAACCAACATATGAGATAGCAGCCTCCTATTGTCTGAGGTAATAGTGAGATGCGTTGAAGGGTATGCACATGTGGTGTCTCCTACGCATGACCAATATCTAACGGGAGTGGATTATGGGACGAATAAGATAAGCATATATTTGAGATTTTATAATCAGATAAATAAATTATGCCATACTTGCTTGCCTGGTACACACATAGTGTGGCATTTTCCATTCCCTTTGCAAGGAAAAGGAGAAAGTTTAACTCTCCCACTTATTTGTTAGAGATTGCTGATTCAGCCTACTCTTTTTCTTGCCTTTAAGGTGCTTCTGTACATTTCAAATACTTGTGTATATGATATGCGCCACATTGATAACATATGAGTGACAGCAAACAGTCAGTGTCAACGCCTAAGACTACTCGGCTCGTCTCAGTTTCTTTACAAAACATCTTCACTCGCAGAAATCCGCCGCCTAATGACAACATGATACTTTCAGATTTTCATAGAATATGTTTGTGTGTGAATCTTTTGTTGGTTCTCATTGATGACATTATTCTTATGAATGTGATATCGGGCGCAAGATAAAGTTTCACAAGAACGCTAGCATTCACGTCAAAGTGTGTCTTTTATGTATCTTATGACAGCCTTAGCCATGATGAAAAGAGTGAATTAATCATTTCTTTATATCTTAGGGTGAAGAAATATGATTTTTAAAGGTTTATAAAATGAAATATTTGATTATAGAAATATGAGAATAACAATTCAATGGAAATGATAAGTATCCGTGGTGCTCGATTCCGTTGAATTACTAAAATGATATGTAAATCCTACCAGGATAAATAATAGTAGTTTACTAGACTCTAGTACTTAACTAAATTGTATGATATTTAGTGTTGATCATACGTCGCATGATCATATATATGTCGGCATGATACATAAAGAATGAGTGTTCGCACAGTTTGTACAAAACCTCAAATATATGATACCCATTAAACACTTCAGATTGGGCTGATTATTGAATGCATCTGTCAGATGAATCCCTGACACCAATAGATTGAGCCTGGATAGAGCTGGAATAGTGGAAGAACTATTGCACCAGTGGCTAGGCCGGCTTCCATTTGTCGGAGGCACGTCAGCTTTAAGTCAGTTAAGGTAAGCCCAGAAAAGGCACACCACTGTACTATACATCTCTTACTAAGTACAAGTATTTCATCTCTGTATTTTTTTTATTCCACTTATTATTTGGTTTTATTTGCATTAATTGTGTTAAGCTAATTATCAACTCACCTCTTTTGTTACACTGTTTATTTTGTTCTCAACATATAGATATATTATTTTGTAATACCACTTACAGTCAATAAACATATATATATATATATATATATATATATATATATATATATATATATATATATATATATATATATATATATATATATATATATATATATATATATATATATATATATATATATATATATATATATATATATATATATATATATATATAATATATATATATATATATATATATATATATATATATATATATATATATATATATATATATATATATATATATATATATATATATATATATATATATATATATATACCCAAACCCTTCAAGACTCCTATGACACACTTTTGGGCACATTCATCCTTGATACACATTTGAGCCACTTTTGGCGATTTCAGACAGATTTACAGTTGATTAGACAATAGTCATGAAGCCAAAAAACACACATTGCTCTATAAGCATATATTATCATGTAATGTAAACACATATTGATGCTATCATCTGGTTTAAAAAATTGCTTTATAGCATTATTTACACGCTGCACTAATCAAAGCAACCGTATCAAAAAAATGGAAAATGGAAAGATTATTTTCTATTTTCGCACCATAGAGTTTTCACTGACATTTACATGTACTTCCATCGGAAGGGAGTTGGTCACTGTAGCGGTATTCAAGACACGACTTTGTTTGCGAGTGCATTACTGTAGTTGACACTGATCTCCGCCCAGGGGGCAACATTATCCCATGTTGACCGGCACGAACTTTGTATTGACCGACCTTCCCTCACCCCTATAGCTGAGATGTCATTGGCTGGTGTTTAAATCAGCCGTATTATACCATATACGCATCAATTGAAAATGAAACGATCATAATATTCTAAAACTATATCGATTGTATGTACTTTGATCATTACCGGCATTTCTCTAAACCACTTGCTTTAAATAAATTGAATTGCATAAGGACATATATGCTTCATCAAACTCTCGTGTTGGGCATGTACATTCACGCAGCTATACATCCCATTTTACTGTCGTTGCTTTCTTATGTAGCATTGCGTTGCAAACCACACAATTCTATAAACAAAGTAATAGTGTTTTATGTTTTAATTAGAAACAAAAAACATTTTCTCACCCATAGGTAACCGAGGCACACTGACACTGTGGGTGTCATTCTCATGTTCTACATGTATGTAGCCCTATTTTGCGAAAGAAACATCATGGATTCGTATATCTTTATACAAGGATCGCATGATCATATTGATATGATTTAAAGTGTACAATACTCATATGTCCGTCGTGTGTGGCACGACATTCTCGGAATCACAGGTAATATAATAATGAAATGTCTGCGAGTACATGTTCGTGAAGAGTGTCAGCTGTGAAATATGGCATCTCTTGCAGCTCGCCTAGATATTATTTTTTAAGGAATTTGATCAAAGGCCAGAGTAGAACATTTCAATATGGCGTCCCAGTGACAGCATGTTATTGATGATCTCTAGCGCAGCTACTTTATCAAACAGCACAAGCCACTGCAAAGATGATCATTTATCATGTGTTTTCTCCACTGATGAAGACTCGCTTGTAGATCACTATGACAGAAAATACATTAAGTCGGATTATGGAGGCAAACGCACTGATTTGACGTAGCCCGGTCTGCAGTTAAGGGGTATTACTTAATCTAAGGGCGCTGAGTCTATTAAGAAACCATTGCTCAAAGTCAATTGATTCGCGAAATAAAACAAGACAGTTTTATCTGGGCAAATTTGGGAACGCCCGCTCTCACATGCTTAACGGATCATCTTAAAAGTGGATGAGCTCCGAGCGAGCTCCGGTCAATCTGACAAATGACTCGGGTGAAATCCGCGGAGATTCCCTTCAACGTTAGTTTAGTTAACCTCTCTGAATGCAATCCGCGCGCTGAAGATGCCTATTTGCGCGCTTGATCTGGCATGCCATTGACGAAATAAACAAGTGCAATTGACATGTTGTTGTTGGTTACTCTCAGCTATGTGTCAATTACCTATCCGCATTGATTTTGGCGCCTGAGGGCTTTCAAGTGGGAATTGCCGGCTGATCACGGGGGACTCCCAATTTCACGTCTTGAAAGGCCTGTGCTGTCCGGGGCGGAATCGTCTAATGCCTGTATTGCATTAATGACTAGAGGAGCCATCGTGCGCGGAACTAAAGAGCTATTTAGCGGGAGCAGGACATGAATATCTGATGCACACATGAAGGCTTTGTGGAATGCGTCATCAGCAGACGTAACAATGGATCTCATCACATAAGTTCGGGAAAAACTAGAGTTTGGACCATGCAGTTTATTTAAGGAAGAAGAAACTTTTAAGTCCATTTAGAGACTGGCTAATTCGTAAAATCCATTTTATTTAAAATTAGTGTTCGGCTAATTCCTTTGCGCCACTATTTTAAGTGGCAGGCTATTGATGATGAATGATTGAGGTATCACATTATGATATATGCTACTAAGATTTTCTCCGGTGTGTTTTACATCAAAAATATAGAAAAGCAAAACATAACATGTTATGTAGAAGTAAATGTTTGAACACACCCCTTACCAGGAAAAGTCTCTGATATTGCTAGGTTATCAGGAGCTTATTCAATTAAAGTTAGGAGATAGTAGTATAGAGTAGTAAAGTGGATGATAAGCAAAATGTAAGTAAATATACTAGCATTTCGCGTTTTCTAAAACTCGCTTATATGTGCATGCTATCCACTTTATCCGTGTATATGTTTAAAAGGTAGTGATAACATTTTTATAAAGTGTTGAGGCATAGTTTTTAGTACATATGAATCATTCATTATCTGTAAACAAACTAATAAAGTGTACTTACCTCTTTTCATTGCAACATATGGCAACAATAATGTGATCAACTTGATAACTGCTATAAAGGAGTGTTTGCTACGTTCGTTGCATTACTAGTTGGACTACCAAAGCTCTACATTTGAAACTGCTATTTTTGTCGTGAGATATCTATAATATTATTACCAGGTAAAATTGT
>OZ012685.1:63562021-63589521 GCA_963942565.1 Maea johnstoni | reverse complement strand
AATAAATACGTTACATGTCACATACAACTGGAGTTTTGTGACAAAGCCTCTCTTTTACAGGTTCTTTAAGAGATTGAATGGGTTGTTGTTACAATTTTTCTACAAAATCACAGCGGGTAAAAAAGAAAACGTGTTCCTTCAATATAAAGGTATTTAGAACCTTTACTTGTGATGCATCCATGTAGTGTAAAGGGTGCAATCCGACAGCATTTTAATTCCTATATATGTCATGCAAATAGATGTTATTTAGATATGTGAGTAGTTGAAGTAAATAAATCAAACGCGCAATTGAAGTCCAAAACTATGTTCACATTCAACTTATTTCATTTTCGACTCTGCTGACAATTACATTGACGAGTTGAGTTAAATCCGGAGGTGAAATGCGTAAGGCTGTGCGTCCGTCATTAATGGGACTATTTGTAACGACAGACAGGATACGCTCTAGACATGCTATACAGCTTATTATGTAAGATCACCGTGGCGGCAAAAGGGCATAACCACGTGAGCCCATAGTGATGAATATGATGAACCACTGGCATAAGGCTCAGTAGTTTTCACCGTGCTTAAGCCCCACCTGATGTCAACTTAAAGCTAACTATACATCATAGAATAAAGGTCTTAGCTCGTGAATATGCGTATAGCTCTATTGTAACAGTCATTAGCCTAATGCATTTTAGTTTCTTTCCCCATGTCAATGGACTTTTCACACTCTTTAACTAGAGGACAATTATGTTATGAAAATAAAAATGTCTAGTGAAAAGACGTAAGATCCTGATGACCATTTGGTCTAAGGCGTTGCCACTGACTGCTAGCTGTCTCTCACCACTGTTTGATTTCGAATCCAACCCGGGGCATGTGAGAAAATTGCCAGTGACTTGGGGTTAGGCGGTGTTTTTCGACGGATACTCTGGTTTCCTCCACTAGTTACAACCAGCTAGTCACAACCGGCTTAGCCGCAATATGGCAAAAAAGTGACGAAATTCTAAATTCTAGTACGCAATAAGTATAAGTATGTTTATTGACTGCACGTGTTGGTTGCGCAAAATCATACGTAATACAATATTCGATAACTTCCTGTCAAACAGTGAACAGGGAAACATAAGGAAATAAATACAAAAGAAAACAAAATATATACAAACAAAATATACTTGAATTACGTCCTCACACAGACAGCTACGCTTTCAAAAAGCATGCATAGTGGGATGTAACAAAACATAGAAAGAAAGAGAGCAAAAAACAAAACTTATAACAAAATATTATAAAGTTGGTCGTAGAACGGGTTTACCATTACAATTTCAATCATCTGTTTCAATGCAACATTTTTGATCAAACGTCTGCGTAAGAGTTTGGTTGAATTACCATTCTTTCCATCCAACGTTGCGTTAATACATGTTGCATCCCTCTAGAGGATATCACCCCCACTGACACGGAGCACGATGACGATCTTATTAACACAATTTTCAGAAAGACGATAACACAGGGAACATATTAACGAAATATCACATTTTGATGACGGTAGACGTGAGACAAAATAAGTGTCCTTTATGCTCTTCTTTGACATTTATTGCATGCAACGCATAGAAATCAGGTTTCGGAAGCGCCATATCAAATTTGGCTAGGTTCAAGTTGAATTATCAGGAAATGTTATTATTAGAATTCGCCGCTGCACTATCAACTATCATGTTCTAATCACATTCGTATGGCCTTCAATTCCAATAAACCTATTTCCTATGGCAAAATGTGTGATTGATGGAACGAAGGTGTTTGATATTCATCGATATCGTAGCGTTTTTAGATAGATCCATATCATTTTGGTGAGTATGGAGAAGAAAATGATGAGGAGCTTCTACAATGAGATTCTACTTTGTTTTATCTCTAAAAAACAGTTATCTCGGGAGATATTTCGATCAAGTGTAAATCTATTTATGTTGATGAAATGAAAATCTCCTATAATTAGTTACTTTCTACTTAGTAGTATACCTTTTCGACATGTCCGTCCACTATATTATTTTATGTTATAGTTTATATACAAAATATGTATCTGTATTTTTGTAAAATGAAACTTTTACAGTCAATAAAATATACAATACAATACAATACCATAAGCCATATGCCTATATCATATATTCTATGAATCATTAGATTGCTATATGCATCCTGAAACAACTGTAGTTCACTAAATCATTTTTCAGTGGAATACACCCAAGGTATTATCCACTGATCTGGTAAAGATTCTGACGGAACAATTAACTTCTTATCATTCTTGGAATACTAAACTTGACAAACTGAACAAACCTATGGTAATCATCTTTAGATAAATGTATTGACAAAAAAGGTAGGTGTATATTGTTTAAAAGCAAGATGTGTTCATCAACACAAGTGCCATGCAGTAATATCATCGAATTATTATTATTAGTATTATCATAGTAGTAGTAGTAGTAGTAGTAGTAGTAGTAGTAGTAGTAGTAGTAGTAGTAGTAGTAGTAGTAGTAGTAGTAGTAGTAGTACTACTACTACTACTACTACTACTACTACTACTACTACTACTACTACTACTACTACTACTAATAATAATAATAATAATAATAATAATATAATAATACTTAGTAATAATAATAATTATAATAATAGTAATAATAATGATGATAATGATAATAATATTAATACAAATGATGGAAAATTCATAGTATAGGTATGTCATATTTGTCGAAATTATTCATAACGACAGGTCATATACTTATATAGCCAATAAATGCCATGTTAACTCAATAATGGCGTTCACACATACATGTACCCTACCCAGCAAGTGTCCAGCCAAATGGCAGCTTGTTCTTCGCCAGTGGACTCGAGTTAAAGAATTATTGAGCTTCCTCTTGGCGCTAGCCCCTTTCAAAGAGCAGTCCTGCTCACCCACGCTTCTTATAAGTCAGTGGAGTGGAGAGATTCACAAATCTGCAGCAAGTGGACCTTGGGGGAAATCTGCCCACACTGTGCTTACTCATCTTGCTGGATAGACAGCCCCTTTGAAGCCGTGCATAGTGGATATACATGCCCTTTGATGGCGTCTATCTCTTCCCTTACTCACATACGATCCACTTCCAAAGCCACATGCGAAAATCTATAGCTCGTGTAAGTTATATCAGTGGCGGCTACGGGTTCGTGTTCTAGATGATAGAGTCTTTAACTTGACTTAGTATGACGGGTGTGATGCATTTTAGAGAAGCTTTTCCCAAGACGCAAGTGTTGAAATCATTCTCCCCACTCACTATGGGATTTAGCCTTTTACCATTTCATTCCTTTGAGCCTCGCCGATAGATATGGAAATCAATTACACGTACGCCCGCCGCCGCCACGCTCGCTCGCAGACCTTTAAAGAGCTTCACCATGTAGTACTGAAGTCGTTGTGACATTAACTTTGAAGTCGGTTTTATGAAAATGAAATCTCCGCTGTAATTGGCATTGGAGACCTTTTCCAGACAGGTGGGGATAATGCATCAGTATAAGGTCAAATGACATCAATTACTTTCTTCACGATGTTCCCAGTCTACAGGAGAGTCGCCTGCACCTTTGGCTAGACGGAGAGCATCCTTGAGGTCTGTACTAACAGAGGGACTAGTCTTAAGGGGCAGGGGCTTGCCTTTGAGTCTCTCCCTTAATGAGCAGGGCGTTGAAATGGCTATTAGGCCGTCGCTGAACTGGTGCCCTTTAAACGGTCTCATGCAGGTAACAATATATGCTGATTTGCATATTGCGTCATTATAAGGCCACGTGGTTCGTGTATTTCCCGCCTAACAGTGGGCGACCAATATGTAGTTTGCACAGTAAAAAGAGTAGGTTGGGCGAGCAGTGTAACATTGAGGGGGCCGGTGACCAGCATTTCTATGAAAGGGCTTGGCTAGCAGTATCTCGTCAATAAGGCTGGGTGACCAGTATTTTATTGAAAGGGCTTTGCTAGCATTTTCTCCTCGATAGGGCTGGGTGACCAGTATTTCATTGAGAGGGCCTGGCTAGCAGTGTATCATTGAGAGGACCGGGCGACCAGTATTTCCTTTGAAGGGCTGTGCCAGCAGTATCTTGATATATTGAGAGGGCCGGGCGATCAGTATTTTATTGAGATGATCGGGCGACCAGTATTTCATTTGAAGGGCTGTGCCAGCAGTATCTTGATATATTGAGAGGGTCGGGCGACCAGTATTTTATTGGAAGGATCGGGCGACCAGTATTTTATTGAGAGGCCTGAACGATCATTACCTTGTTGAAAGGACTGGGTGATCAATGTTGCATCGAGAGCGTTGTACAAGCGGCATTTACCACAGACTATCACAAGATGACCATTTGCATTTATTCTGCACGATTGAAGAGCATTATCAAATTGAAGACATCTAACTTTAATGTAAATAAAAACATTCTTACGTAATTCGAAAAGTAAAATTAACTGACAAACCAATGGCATATTATCACATAAAGCATGTGTTCTAACATCCATTTTTGTCTTTGATAGTATATAGGTAATGCAGATATCAGTGGAAGTTGGTATTACTTCAACCATGCATTACTCGCTAATGATTACACCAAGCATCGCATTACATCGCATTCGGTCTGGATTATCTTATAGGATTATACTATGCAAATGTATATATTGCGAAAATATGTTGCAATGAAATGGCACGTGACATAGATAGTCAGTGAAGGAAATAGTATAAAGTATTGTGTTGAGTCTCATTGAATAAGTGTTGATTCAGTAAAACTAACCAACACTTAATGAATGGGAACATCCGCCAAGTGTGGTTTAACAATAACTAACTCTACGAGACCCAGTTAGCGTATAGGGGTAAGGATGAGCAATGGTTTGTGAAACACAATATGCCAGAAAGGTTGTATAATTGCATTACCGCAAACCATCTAACAAATAATCAATGGTATTTAAAGCAGGTAGATTCTACCCTGTCATGTCTAAAAGAACCCACTAAATCAACTACACAACCACGTGCGTCGTTCAGACAACCTATCCCCATTTACCAACGTAACAAGCCGACTTAAACCCATCCTTTCCAGTTACCAGATCCATTTGCATTTATCAAATTCCTGAATTATCTTTTCGGACTCAATTACGTTAATTTTACGACATGCCGTAAATCAGGCTACGGCGTAAGACTGGCTTTATCGCTTAATCTCATAGAGTGGCGGCGTCTAATACGGTAGCATGGACTTCATTATGGTTTTATCATCCTTGATAATCTGCAGGTGCACTGGAGTGATAGGGTGGCTTTAAATCATCCCTTTTATCCAATAAACAGTCTGCTAGAGAAATGCTGCACTCGTTTGTCACAGTCTATATCCATAAGCATGGCAGAACTAAGCCAGGACAGCAGAGACTTCGAGAGGGTTACTGAACTACAGCACCGCACCTTTCAAGGGTCCAGGGTTCGAATACAGCTCGAGGCGTGTGTACAACATTCTAGTCAGTTTGGATTGATCGGTGGTTCCCTAGGGACATCAGTTTTTCCCACCTTTCACTACTGTCTATTCCCATTAATCACTGGTATATGGCGGGAAAAGTGACGATAATTAAAATTTCAAATCAAAAGCCTTAGGTGTATTAGTTCTCTATATGTATGTCCTATCTTCAATGTTTGTAAGTTATATTTTTAATTCACGAGATGTACAATATGCTCATAGGGCTAATAAACATACACTACAATATGAAATGCCATATGTTTGACGTGTCTACAGAAATAACATTTTGGCTACACGTACATGCATTTCAATGGCTAACCACACACTCCTTTTGTCGTTATTATATCAAAGAACATTTTCAAGTATATTTTGCACTTCAATCTCTCGAGTGTAAGAGGAAACATATCCACGAAATTCCTAGTTGGACTAGAAGAAGATACAAATACTAATCACAAAGTCAATTGAAGTGAGGTTTATCAAGTGCGTCTTTTAGTTTACTCTCCATGCATAATTGCACATACTACATGCAGATGATGTGTGGTTAGCAATTCAAAGACACTTATTGTTACGTTAAAATAGACCTCCGTCATAATGATAGCTTAGGGGTTCCATGAATAGGACTATATAGTATTTCTTTATGAGCACCATAAACAACATTCCACCTGCTGCTTCAGCAGGAATATTCGCCCTTGGAGGATCAGTGATAACTTCTCATACCCTCAAGGGGCACTAGAACTATGATGGCATAACCCACAGACGTTCAGAACAACAACCTATAATGACCTTTCAAGTTTAGTAAACATAGCCCTGGTATGGCATGTTTGACAGTATATTTACAGATATTTCAGTTGTATGTCATTTCACTAGACACAACAGATGCATTGTATTTGATAATGTTATCTCCTGATGTCAGATGTCATAACAATTTTAACCTTTCAACAGCTGTGATATCCAGTGCCACGAAACATACTTCTGAGAATAATGTCTGCAAAATACACACATGATGCGCCCCCTAGTATGCACCACGGAAGCATTAGAGGTTGGTTAGACATGAAGAGGATATATATATATATATATATATATATATATATATATATATATATATATATATATATATATATATATATATATATATATATATATATATATATATATACATACATGTATATAAATATATATATATGAGAGACCAATACACATTTTGTGTGTTCTTAATCTTCTTACGTAACCATGTGCCTAAATTTCTCAGTTTATATACAGTGTGAACTTTCTGTATATGAATATTTGGTCTATGAGATATCATTATTTCCGTGCTGATATATGTATACTTTGATATATGTATCATACAGTCATTAAAATATATTCGTAAAAATGCTTATACGAGTTATTAACGAATAATTACATACAAAACGTATAACAAAAATATGCAAAATGAGAAAACGTCCATGTATCCACTCTTTCGTTATATCACATTTAGTGCCTAGCAGTAGACGAATATCATGTACTTAGTGTATAATATGGTATTTTATCATGTCTGTAGCCTGCAGACCATATGTTTTTCGCATTTGCCTATGGGTTAAGTACTGTACATTGGGTCATCATGACAATAGTGCCAATAAAGGCATTACGCCGCCCACGTACTCGCCGTGTCATAAACAACAGCGTGAGAGAGACTTGACTAAGTGATAGATAGACGACCCCAAGGACGCTGTGGTGTATGTGAAATACTCGAGGTGGTACAAGGCGAAGCCGAATAACCCTGAGATATCAGAAGCACCACAGTTCTCTATTGGTCGTTAGCATACCTCAAATGAAGATGGTAAGCTACGATTGGTTAACTGAGGTTCAGCAGTCCATGCTGTTGTGCTCACAAGGCAATGCTGCACACCCGCTGCTGGTGACGCCTAGCGGGGGAAGTGTGAGTCATCTGTCACATGTGACCTTGACCTCATCCAAAACAGTAGACGGTCTTTCTCGCATCAGCATCCGGCAGGGATTTGGCGTGTTGTGTTGTGTCCATTAATATTTTATAAATATGTGGTTTGTTTGTTATAATAAAACAAATATGACACCAGTGGGCATAACATGATACCCTTGGGTAACACGGTTGAGATAGCTTAGAGAACAAGGTCTCAAAGACTGTAGATTCACAAAAGATTGCGTAAAGCATATTTTGCGAATTTACAGAAGATTATTGCGTTTTTTAACATTGCGAATTGGTCGCAATATGGAGTGCCAGCTATACACCTAAAGTGACAGCACTAATCTTTGCGAATTTTAATTGTGTGTCCGAGGCTAAACGCTAAAAAAACGCAAAGATTAAACCTACGCATTCTTTTCCAAATTTACAGTAGTGTAGGTTATGCCATATACCTCACACTTTCTTGGAAGGCAACCAACGGTGGTGCATTTTAACATAACTACACGGCACCATACAATAAGGACTGTTCTGCTTAAAACTCACAGAATAAAGTGTTGGTGCATGATGTCTTCTGTGATTTGGTTGATGAATATGACAAAAACCCACTCTAATTTGTTTTGCCTATATCATTTCTAGTTGTTTGCATTGGGAACTAATTCAAAGGTTATATAGTAAATGGCGAGAGCGCGTATGTGATAATATTTTACTAGTGATTGTAATGGATGTTGCATGCACACAGCGGTCACATCTTGGCTGGCTGGAGTCATTTGATGTTTAAGGAAATTGGTTTGTTATATGATACCATGCAAATAAACATATGATCAAAGATTATCATCACATCACATGGTGGTTCACCAGTTGAATATAATAAATGAGGAGTTTAAAATACTTTTTTTGCAATATATACATTTGGAGGGTCAAGAAAGCATCTAGCCAGCATGTAATCGGCACTTGACTTACGTGAAACATGTGCTACCAGCATGGAACCAACAACCTATGGCGGGGGTTCTTGCCAGAACTTCTCAAGGTCCCCACCCTAGCTCCGCACCTTTTCATGGTTGGTTGTGTGTGCGCATGCGCAGGGCGTGAGAGCCGGGCGTACCCAGTCTGCAGCTGCTGCGACTACCTATCACTGTCATCTACATGATGGAAGGGTCACACTTAAGACACCCAGAACAGTTAGGATCGTAGCTTAGCGTGATGGAGGAGTTACGCCAACTCCTCGTGGCCTCGGTGTCGTCAATCAAGTAGTTACGGCCGGCGGATCTGGTTGCATTCGTTTTGTTGGCACCTGTGTCTCGCGGGTGATCCGATTACGCCCGGCGTGATCTATGCTCGGATGAGAAAGCCTGACATATGCTCGGCTTGCCCTTAACTAACAGTATATGTCTATTCAGAGAGAGACGTGACTGTCCAAGTGCGAAATGTATGAAGCCAAAAGGCACTGCGGCCCTTTTCAATAGCATCATTCAAGTTAATGTATGCATCAATTGACTTTAATTGTGGTGCGTAGGAAGTGCAGGAATATATGGGAATATACGGTACCGTTATGGGTGGGGGTGGAGTATAAGACTTATGAATAGTGGAGGAGGGGGTAGCGGTGGATTTGTAGAAAAACGTGTGGTTAGGGTCGTTGGCGGAGTAGGAGGGGCAGGGACCTGTGAAATGGTAGGGAAGACTAAGGGAAATGAGTTAGGCTGGGTTGAAATAAGGGTGAGCCTAGGGGGTCGGATCAAGGAAAGGGGTAAATATGTAGAAGGGGTTTAGGGGAAAGGTAACCTAAAGAAATCGACATTAAGGAACTACTTTTGGCCTAACCCCTGTCAGTCACATAATAAGAGCCATTGTTTATGCATCTTAGTGCAAATTTAGAACCACCAGGGAACCCAACAGCAAGGGACGCAATGATAAACGGGAGAATAGAAAAACATGCGTTATGAAAAAACGTTTCTAGTGTGTAACACATTGCACATACACTCCAAGCACACTATTTAAAGTGCTTCCAAAGCATGCATTTTATTTCCACATTAGCTAATTTTCCTCTTCTTGAATGTTGTTTC
The DNA here is from genome assembly GCA_963942565.1 of Maea johnstoni. NCBI lineage: Eukaryota > Metazoa > Annelida > Polychaeta > Spionida > Magelonidae > Maea > Maea johnstoni. Next base: position 63,580,083 of record OZ012685.1, on the reverse strand, counting down.
TTAACTCTTCAAAAGGCATTTTTGTCGTTGTTGTTACGGGGCTACGAGTAAAGGATGCTTTTTCCCTGGTCCCTGGAGAGTACTGCTCTGGGTTGACAAATCAGATTGTACATGTAGTACTGCCAATGTCCGATGAATGGCGCCACGTGGTCCTCTTATCTTCGGGGAGTTCAAGCTTGGTCAATACCCTCTAAACTAACTCGATTGCCCTGCCAAACTCGACCACTTGATGCCTGGCAAGAGAAATCCTGACGACAGACAGCATGCACACAACGGTCAGATCCTGGACGAGAAATATAACAGCCTAAATTCTTGGTTACCGATTGTCGCAGGGCGGACCCCAAAAGTGCTGTACTCCAGGATTTAAGTTATCTAGAAAACAATTGTTATTAAACCAAGCACATTTTCAAACATGTGATTGAAAGTCGGAATAAGCTTCAGTTTGTGCTGGGTATTGCACATCACATTTCCCAATCCACGCCGTAAATGTTTCAGTCTCCACTAAATTAAATCGCACGTCAAAGATTAAATATGTGTACATGTATGTGGGCCTGGGAATGTAACTCCGTTTATCACCTTGATTTTCATATTGAACCTAAAACCCGACTGGCCAGGTAATTATGGTAGAGGATTATGTGAAAAAAATCCTAATCCAAGCAAATAACACATTTATATGCTAAAATGGTCCTGGGAATCTTCTGATTAAATCACCTCCTTCTCAGGTGATTCAAAAGCAATAACAAAAAGCAGTTACGTATGCAATGGGGGTTCAACGGTTAAACTAACGCCCTTGAAATTCAAAATGCTAATTTCCGTGCTGACAATTTTAACTTTTCTTAAGTTTTGCTTTTAACCAATGGGATATATCTATACTCTCCACGATAGTTGCAATGATTTGTCCACTAAGTAGTATACATGTGGCGAACAACTCTAAGGATTCTTCTTTGATTATTTTCATCATGATAACGCTATATGACTACATGTAGTTTCTTAAATTCGTAAGTTCGGCCTAAAGTGATTTGTTTGCTAAAGTACTTTTCTGTGAATATAAGGTTGCTATATTACCTACTTGGTATGACAAGCGTTGACGAATGCAGTTATTGTATCGAATATGTGTCTGTTGTGGCCAGTGAACAAACTGTTGCTTTTTTACTCGAGTGGTTTTCTACCAATTGACAATAATTACCGATGGGAAACGCTAGATGCCTTGCTTATGAGGCTAAACTCCCAATACCGTTGTAAAGGGCAGTCACCTGAGTATTCTAAACAGACTTGCAGACCGAGTTTGGCAAAAGGTCATTATGAATTATGTATCAGTCTATTCAAAGGCAAGCAAGGGAATATGATCAGAGTCTCCATGTTCAGCGCTGGGTCTATTTCAGCCCATCATAGATACATCAAAGAAGATGCACCATGTAATTGACTTCATTACTTGTGGCGGTATGAATAAAATACTACCACAGTGAATAACGATCAACCCTTTGAACTTTGAAAACCTGAGGGATAAATCATAGGTTTATGCAGTACATGTATATGTATGGTCGTAATATTCTTAGACCATATTTTTTAGGTTTTGGTACGTGTGCCATAAAATGTTGCTGAATTCATTCTATATTTCTCTATCAACGAATGGAATTTGATCTAAAGGAAGGAATATTTCAGCTTTTAAAGATCCTTAAAAGAAGGGAAGTTATGTTTCTTATGAGGTAAAAACAATTTCCTTTCTAAGAAGAAAGGAAAATTAGAAATCCCCTAAGCGGAGGATCATTACAGCATTAAAATGATAAACTTTATATATGAATTCAAATACGTCGATTAGTCGTACAGAAAAATAATTTTCCTTCAAAGTACAAAAGGAAACAACCATACAAGCTGCTTGCTAAACATGTAGCCATACACTATGAAGTCTAACTTTCTTGTGATATGTAAGATTTAAAGTAGCTAGTCCCTGATAGGTTCCAGAGTTGATCAATTTCCTGTAGATTACGTCATATGGTCCTCGCCCTCTGGTGGCTTCACATTCAAACAGAGCCCACTATCCACCTGGTGAGAGAAACGGTAACTGATTTGGCCAGCCAGACCATCTGTGCTTGGTAACGGGAGGAACTTAAAGTAGGGCAAAATTCATTTGACAAGCTAGAATATAGGTGAATTAAATGCTGTTAACTGCGCGCACAGAATGAGCCTACTCTATCTAATCATATGTGCTTCTTCACTTTCAGGTATCAGATTCACTGTGTCTTAAAGAAAAGGTCACCTCTTAAGATTTAAGATGATTTCTGAACATGATGAGATTGTATATCACAAAGGCTTCTAAATATGACACCTACATTCGCGTACGCAATCCATTTTACCTTGTTTATCACAGTTGTGCGAACCTGAAAGAATTACTGTTTTATAGTTATGGCGAAACGAGAATGGATTTATGGAGTCGAGATTGCTCTGAGACCATTTACGAAATATCTCCACTTTTATCATTCAGGGAGTCATTTTCAACCTATCTTCATATCGAACATACGACGGTGCAGGTGTGAACCGCTGACAAAAAGCCACTGTTTTTCCTTAAAGAAAGTTTTTTGCCGTTCACACCTGCATCATCGTACAAAAGGGGAACGAGAATTGACCCCTCACAAAAGTACCAAACATCCTCATCCAGCGATATCACGCATAGCTATGCACACATAACCTAGAGAAAAGTATGAATAACTGTATTAGTAGAGACAAATACATCTCCTCATAATGAGGTATGGGTTCAAGTCGGGAAATCAGTAGGAATAGGGTATTGGGAACAGCAACGAAAAGTTTATGCACTGACCTGTTAAATGCAAAGTGTTGACCGCCATGACAGACATACCCAGTCGTGAAAACAATAAATAAGTTTAGTGTATCATATATATATATATATATATATATATATATATATATATATATATATATATATATATATATATATATATATATATATATATATATATATATATATATATATATATATACATTTATATATATATATATATATATATATATATATATATATATATATATATATATATATATATATATATATATATATATATATATATATATATATATATACATGTATATATATATATATATATATATATATATATATATATATATATATATATATATATATATATATATATATATATATATATATATATATATATATATATATATATATATATATATATATATATATATATATATATATATATATATATATATATATATATATATATATATATATATATATATATAAAGAGAGAGAGAGAGAGAGACAAGTGTAAAATAACCGTTGATAGGTATACATGCATGCCTTGAGGGTTCTCGGTGTGGCTTACCACTTTCTCATCAGTTGGTCTTTAATGGTTTACGGTAATTGGAGTCTCGTGATATAGGATACAAGTTGCCGTGGGCTGATGACCGGTCGTTGTAATTCAAGAACAATTATGTTCCAAAAAGCACGCCCACATGATACAACTACATTATCTAAATAGCTTTTTGAAAGGTTTTTGCTCTTTATAATGTTTGAATGATGATATGATTTGTATCGAATGTATTGAATGTAATAAATATAATATCTATTGACCATATACGTGATATGAAATTACTAATACAAAATACAAATGACTTTGTATATGTCAGTGTTCAGATTCCCCCCACGTAGCAAAGAAATGCCTAGTCACGACTTAGCTGTATTATGGCAGAAAAAGTGAAGGCAAATAAATTTCAGATCGTACCAGCACACCAGATGTTAATAAGGACTTATGGCTTACCCCGCAATGATACCACGATGCCGTGCAACAAAGTGCATCAGTATAGTATCTAGTGATTGGTGATGTAGATCAGCAAAAAGTCAATATCGATTTTTCCCTTATACTTTTAAATCACATTTCTGACGTTTGACAAGTCTCTTTCGCCATAAGTGTCGAGACCACGACATGAAAATACGCGACTAAAATTGTACTGGCACATTCTAGTTCGTGTAAGAAGGATAGCAATATCAGTTAACAACGCTTAAGTGTTTTTCATTTATTAACAAACTGCATTTTACCAGGCATACGTGTGTATGTAAATATGTGTGCTTATCATGCTATGGAAGGCACCCACGTGTCTAAGTAAGTTTCCAACCGCATTACTTTTTTTGTAATTCTGCCCCAAAGGGGCATGTTTTTTCATTTTTTCCTGCTATGAAGAACAAAATATATTTGACATTTCTGTCACATTTACAGACATAAAAGTAAGTCTCATTTTATGATATACAAATTATACACACACATATGTATAGGTATGCAGACAACTGCTTTAAACACGATACTAAGTAGTATGAAGATCATTTTCCCAAGCATCGACCATCCTTGGATCTGACTATTATTGGTGGCTTGTACATCTTTGATAGTTCCAATGTAACTTTTAATATCGTTTTTAAAGCAATGATATTGTGTCTCCTAGCAGTCCGTCTGCATTACTTACATGTAAATAAGAACATCACATATAGGTAATAACTAACATGTAACAAAATGAACAAAAAACATCATAACAAAAACAGTTCTTCTCTCATTTGTATTGTGTTCTATTTTGATTTGCCTTATCTTTGCGATATAAAAGTATACAAGTGATTTGGGGTTTGGCGTTGGTTTTCTCTGGGTGGTCCGGTCGACTTTACTTCCCAGAGCTAGGTAGTCACGATTTAGCTTAAACACGGCAGGAAATGTGATAATAATCGATACTTCAAATATTTCCCTTTCCTCGGGAAGAAGTAAAAAATGTCACAATGGTGAAAGATTAAAGCTGACAACGACAAGTGTAAACTGACCGATGATAGGTATACATGGATGCCTTAAGGGTTCTCGGTGTGGCTTACCACTTTCTCATGAGTTGGTCTTCAATGATCAACGGCAATCTGAGTCCCAAGATATAGATATAAGTTGCCATGGGCTGATGACTGGTCAATGTAATTCAAGAACTATTATGTTCCAAAGAAACACACTCACATAATATCATAATATAACTACATTTCTTAGTAGCATTTCAAACGTTTTTGCTGTCAATACCTTTTGAATGATGATATGATTCGTATTAAAAGATCGTGTAAATATCAATTTTCAAAATTGCCCAACGACTTAAAAACTGGCTAATGAAAATTTAGCTGCGCGATGGCAGAAAAGTGAAGGCAACATGAATATTAGTCCGAACTAGCAACTCTACAATGGTACCACGATGCATGGCAACAAAGCATATCAGAAAATCTAGTGATTGATGATGTAGACTTGCAAAAAGTCAGCATCGATTTTTTCTGTAATATTTTTAAATCACATTTCTGACGTTTGACAAGTCTTTTTCGCCATGGGAGTCGAGACCACCACATGAAAATACGCGACCAAAAGTATACTTGGTAGTTCTTCTAGTTCGTGTCAGACGGATGACAATCTTAATTAATAAAGTTTAAGTATTTGCATGTTAACAAACTATATTTTTCCAAATGTAATGACAGCAGATATAAAACTTTTATATGGAATACACTAATAAGAGATAGGATTTTTCTATTACACTTATTATATATATATATATATATATATATATATATATATATATATATATATATATATATATATATATATATATATATATATATATATATATATATATATATATATATATTAAGTGATTAAGTAAGTGTCTGCCCGAATTACTTACATATAAATGATAATATACAGAATGAACAAACATATGATGACAAAAACTGTTTTTCTCCCAATATTATTCTGTATTCTGTATCAAATTGCCATATCATCACGACATAAAGGTATACAGTGATAAGAAATGAGGCTTTGAGATACAGATAACACGAAGAAGGATATGAATTGATAGTTTTGTATATGATGCTGCATTGTGAATAATGATGCAATGAGGAACAAGGCACTGTCTATTATCTTAACTGTAATATCAGTTTTCTAGATGCATATATGTAGGTGCCCGCAAAGAGATATCTATCATTGTTACTTACATTTATCATTGCATGACACGTCTCGTTATTTTTTCTGAGTCATCTTCTCCATGACAGAGAACCTTGGATGTTACATAACATCTCTATTAGACTGTCAACCAATTCTCAACGCCCTGTCTGCCCGCTGCCTGTGCTGCCTAATTCTCCCTCTCTCCCTAGTGTGAAATATTTCCGATGAGACGAACCATTTGTCTCATGCAAGCGGATGAAGATTCCTAATGGCGTCTCCTGATATCTCTACGTGTTTCGTCTGAGATTAGTCATTAACCCATCAACGCTCACAGCAGCCAACAGCAGCTTGACAGTTTCATTGGAATCTCTTAGGCGTGAGCATAATTGGAAACATATTTGAAGGAGGAATGTTTATCAGAGCACTGCCAACAACTCTCCTTCAAATATTTTGTTCGATTTTTCTTAATTCCCAAATTTTTATCCAAAAGTATGATAGATGCAGACGACATTTTGTATGGGGAACTCGTGGGCATGAATGCGTTAAAACACGCTCTTCGTGCGGAAGGCTATCTCTCTATGATATGATTTCTTGTGAAATTAGCAGCAGGTAAGTAGATACTAGCATGAAGAGTTGAAGACTGGATATGTGATGCAACCATGTCCCAGACTTGTCTTTCAAACGACCATGATAGATGTAGACGAGACATGAGTATGTTATCAGGATATTCTGAGAAGTACCATAATCAACGTCAAGCCCAGATTAGTGATGCTTGCAGAATCAATACTGTAGCACCCGCCTGACACAAATATGTAAATGTAAACCGCTTCATACATACATACATACATACAAACACACATATATTACATACATTCATCCATATATACATACATACATACATACATATATACATACATAAATACACAAATACGTACATACATGCAAACACGTACATACTTACCTACATACATAAATATATACATACATACATACATGCATGCATACACATGTACATATAAATACATACCTAAATACATACATGTACATGCATACATACATACAAACAAACATACATGCGCATGTGCAAAATTGGATGAATGCATGCATGCAACGGTCTTTTCAAAGAAGAATCCAAGTTCAAGACTTTTCCTGGTTCCCTGTGCGTGGTAATGAAGAGATTAGCAAGCATGACCACTTCTCTATGCTGGAGATTGCAAGCAGTGCGATTAACGCACTGTATAGGAAATGTTTCAACAACAGGGCAGACGTTGGCTAATGATAATGTTTATAAATGTGCCTATGTCATTTGATACACGTTTTTGAATAATGTCATATTTTGATATACATGTAGTGTACAGTACAGACATTTATTTCCTTCGCCAGTCGACCGGACGTCTGCCAGTGCCTGGTTGTACAAACACCCATGGATATCATGTAAAACAATAAGCCATTTAACACATCAGTGACCATTCATGCATCCATTTCCAGGAAACCGCGTGGCAATCAGGCGTGCGGTCGGTGGGATGCCCTTGCATTTAGTGCAGGAATTAGATGACAATACTTTTTAATCTGCGTGAGTGTAAGTACGGTACAGATGAGATGAGACCTACACGCTGTTTTGCGAAACTTTATTCTAAATGTTGCGAGGAGCACTTGAACTTTTTGCTGTGCACCAAATGGGCCATTATTCTCATTCTTTGTATTCTCATATTTTGTATGTGACTTTTGTTATCTTCGTATTTTTGAGTAATTATCTAATTCGTACTTTCGAATCATGTGATTTGGTCAATAAAGATACAATACGATGCAATAATATTGGGCAGCAAAATAGACCAACTTTTTAAATCGAATTTTCCAATATTTTGTTTAATTTACTCCCAAAACTACACGCGTCTGTTGAATGATATTGTAAATGTGTTAAATCGCATCCTGAATGCCCTAATCGACATGACGTTCATGATGACGTGTCCATCTAACTTGATGACAGGCTTAATAGGAAGAGAAAAGTTAACACCACTTAGACAAAATTTCCCACATCACGATACATTATAATTTGTCGCTGAAGTAATTAAAAAAGTGACATGTTTAATATAGTCTAAGTACCAGGGGAGCAGCTCTTTTACCATTAAAGGTATGCTATGGACTTAAAAGCGTAAAAGCGATATTCATTATATGTTTATCCCTTCAGGAATAGCGTCCATAGAGGCAGTGTTGTATTATGTATGTGTATAGAATGCTTAAAGGGAAAAGAAGTGAAACTGTGTGTGTGATAATAATACTGTTGGGATGCACATCGTTCTTAAGCCATTTCCTTAAAATGGTTTTCCGAGATGGGTTTTAAATGCGGCAACTTACAATGTTGGTTTTGCAGAATTCTTATAAGATTTTTCTTGCGATATTTCCCGCGTGTGTGTTTTTATTCAGCAACTTACAATGTCGGGGACTGCCATCGTTCTTAAGGGATGTTTTTACAAAATCTTTTTGGGTGTGTGTTTCAAATGCAGCAAATTATATATACAATGTCGGGGCGTACATCGCTCTTACCGAATGTTCTTAAGAGAGTTTTCCGAGTGCATATTTTAGATGCAACAATTTACAATGTAGGGATCTCAGAGAAGTAAATTGGCATTTTCGTGGGCTTTAAGTGTGAATCCAGCTGCAGCAAATGTAGTGATCTCACAAGTGTGCGGATCGGGTGCCCGGTCCATAACTCATTGCTTTGGATTGTCCAATCAGCAATCAGGATTTGTACCATGTGACCGGTCATTAAATATCCATAATGCCCTGTGACACAGGGCATTAAATGTCACCTCATAATGCCCCGCAGAGCTTATTGCTGGTCTGCACACTATATATCACAAGATACTATTAACTAGACTACAAGAAACGTCGTATGCAGGGACGTTATAATAAAAACCTTAATAACTGTTTACCAGGGCAGTATGTGTATTAAATGTTCGCCTTCAGGCATCCTGACCAGACCTCGGGCCTTCGGCCCTCGGTCTGACAAGGATGCCTCCAGGCGCACATTAAATACACATACTGCCCTGGTGAACAGTCATTAAGGCTTTATTGGTCCGGGCAGCAGAGATTGAATTGCACACCCTGGCCGCTAGTTAAGATAGTAGATCTTATGCGTACGGGTGTCTCCTTTATGGAGGCCGGAAAGCCCCGGGGATGGGCTTCCATTATTCAAGTGCGTGTGTATTCTCTTCAATGCTTCGCATATCCTGTGAGTTCCATGCAGATCAGCCACAGACACGAGTAACGCTGCACGCCTAGAGCACGAGAAACACAAATGACAAAACAGCAAACTGTTGAAGTCATAATACTCCACGTTATGAGATCTTGCTCATGACTACAAAGTGAGTAGACACACAACTGTAGGCACTTTTCATCCTAACACTACAAAGCCCTTCCTCCTACTCCTCCTCCTTATCATCCTCCTCCTCATTTTTCTCCAATAATGATCCAGACATTAACTCATGTACAACTGGGGAACTGGCACATGGTCTAACAACGTTGAGAACAACGCATGCATTTGTGAACTATTGGTCGAATATCTTCAATGGAATTGTTAAACCCATTAGGAACAATAAGTTGTAAGCAAGTATTACTCCTAATATCTTTTTGATGTCAACATATATTTCATGTGTGTTAGGGCGTGCTTCATACGTGAATGGGTTCAAGTCAGCCTGCTAAAACCTTATGGAAAGTGCGAGTTATAAGCTTCTATAAGGTTCTATCTTCTTCAGTGACGGTACCCTTGCATTCGCCGTAATCAGTGAAAGAGAACATATATTAAATTTTAAAATAAATATTGAGAAACTTCATGTCATATGTCAATAAATACGCTATCAAAACGTTAATTAGAACACCGTTTAGAATATTCAAGGCATATGTAAATCAATACACTCTTTAAAGTATTATTTATTAAGAATACTCTTGAGAATAATCATGACGGATACAAATAAATACTCTTTAAAACATCACTTACGTCGAGAATATTCATGCAGTATGTAAATCAATACCATTTAAATATTACTTACAAATACTACCGTTGAGAATAATCTTGACATACGCCAATATATACACTGTATGAACCATTACTTAGAATACCGTCGAGAATAATATGACATATTCCAATAATACACTCCATTAAACATCACTTACATTAAGAATACCGTTGAGAAAAATCATGACGTACGTCAATAAACACTCTTTAATACATTTCTGAGAATACCGTTGAGAACATCATGACATATTCCATTAAATACACTCAATAAAACATTACTTAGAATACCATTGAGAACATCATGACATATTCCATTAAATACACTCAATTAAACATTGCTTAGAATACCGATAAAATATTCATGACGTATGCAAAGTAAAAATTGGTCAAACATATACTTTAAACAGTATTTATGATACATTTTTTTCTTAACGGACGCCAATGTAAGGTAGTTGGTTTTTGAAATACTCTTTTTAAACCATTATTCGAATACCTCTAAATATACATGGAAATATAGGTATCATATCAATTGTTGGACAAATGTTAAAGGTTATGTCACAAAACACAAAGCTACAATCTAGATCCAATCACTCTCCTTTGATGTGTTCTTAGTGGTGTATTACCGTTATCCCTAGCCATCCATCATAATAATATCTGCTACGTCAAGTCGCACATGGGCAATTACTATAGTAATATATACACCACCAAAAGAGCAAATATCTTCAGACAGGAAATTATCATTCGATACCAATTATAAGGCAAATAAGAAAGGGAAATCGAATGAATGAATCCTTGAAGCTAAGTCATTGAAGTACTAGTATTAACGTTTTCACTGTTCCAGCATACACGGTTTGGCTTGATTTGGTTGTGTAGAATTTGCCTCTACATCAACAGTTTTAAGGTCATATCGCGAAGAGATGGAAACCAGGGACTGGAAGAAATGCCGTTTTCTTTGCGAATCGTACCAAGAAGTCTTCCAGTTGCAACGATACCTGAGGCAGCATTGCACACCGCAGTATGTGTGTATAGCGACCAAGCCAACTCGCTAAAGTGAAGCGAATGCGTGATCTTCTTCATTTGGAAATATCCCAATAACAATGAGATGTTTTGAGAGAAAAAATCAGTTGTTTCTTACCTATAAGTCTCTACAAAGCAGATGTTTTATAGCTTCTCAACATCATCTTATTTAAAAAAAAATTAATAATACAATTCCAAAAGACAATCGATGATAATCAATAATACTGATCGAGCATCTAATAACAGCTCAATTAAACTACAAAGCCGACAATATCACATGTGTTTGTAACCTCACATCACTTTCAATCAATTGAAACAAATCTTAAGAATAAGTAAATCTTGTTCTACTGGGCCCCATTTTAAGGAAAAATGAACTTCTTCAGCCCCTATCATTATAGAAGTATACACTTCTTTTTAATCAAATGACGAAAGAAAAGCAGTTATTCCCGCATGATCTAACACTACTTCTTAAAATATTCTTTTCTGACATGCATGTAACTACATTTGAAGATGGCTTAGGTTTAAGTAGAATGCGTTACGTGAAAACTTTGCTTGATCGCTTTTCGTATTTTCACAATCCCATCCAATCCAATTTAATCCGGTGGATCCCGCAATCACGGCCATTATATAAGTGCTGTTTTTCCCTTTACTAAAACCGTTGCATAATTTCGAAGAGTTCTTTTTACATTCCAGTGACTAGTTTTTTTAGTTTTATTGATTATGCGTTATTCGCATCATATAAAAATGCTTAAAATGTTAAATCCTTAAAAATCCTAAACTTTTGAATACATTTCAATTCATTATTGGCGAGTAAAAACGTATGCACAGGCACGTCCATTACATTTCACGACTGTTAAAGGCATAAGGTATGCTCTCAATCTGTGGCGTCTGAAAGTAATTTGGTTGATATTCGAAATGTGTTATGTAATACCGTGGGTGCCGCTTAAAGTCTACTGGCCATGTTTCCTTCTTAAGGAATGACATTGTTAGCACCAGTGGATAACGCTGGAAAATTGGAAAGACGAAACTTGTGAGGATAAATCTAATTAGAGTGACAAGAAAGGAGTGGGTGTTGTTGTTTGATAGAAGAGCGAGTTATTTTGGAAATGTCTCAACTCCCATGGTACCACTAGTGAGTGGCTAATTAGTTTATAAGGAAATGACTTTTAGGAACTGGTTTTGTGTTCGTAACCAACTAACGTGTTTGTAATTTTGTTTTATGTATCCGTTCAGAACGGTGCACTTTAAAGAATAAAAACAAATATGTACGCACTATATCGCCTGGCCCTATAAGCTTATGCCATATTGAAAGACCGGTTATATTGTAAATTAAAGAAATCGTCTATTTTTCACTTTTTCTGGCATATCTCGGCTAAGTCGTGACTAGTCAGTTGTAACTAGTGGAGAGAACCGTCGTAGCTGGCCAAAACCACCGGCTAACTCAAAGTCACTGGCATATTTGTCACATGCCCCGGGTGGAATTCGAACCAAAACAGTGGCGAGAGACGGTTGGCAGTCAGCGACAACGCCTTAGACTACAAGGCCATCGGGGCAGTCCCAACATGTACAAATGTACATAGGATTCGCAGTAGTGAACAGATAGATTGTAATTCTCACGAAATAAATAAGAAACAAAGATGTCGAAAACTTTGCATCAATGGACCATCGGGACCATAAGCTGACTAGGCCTGCTAACAAGTAAATGTTTTCTCTGGTATTTCATACATACTTCTTCATATGGTAAAAACAACCCATGGCGGCTATGACCATAACATAAATATTTATAATGACGTATCAAATCCCAAGCTTTCTCCTGAATATTTGAAAAATCAATTCAACTTTATTCAGAAACCTGAAAGGTACCAAGCGAGTGCCAATTTTTGCCATGAAAACCCAAATCAATCGATATGCAATTTCATCGTCCTCAGTCAACTATCTCTGCAATATCAGGCAGGAAATGCCAAATAGAAATTGGTTACGATTGGGCTAGTCTATTTGATTCATATCACATTCCATTTCTTCATATTCTATCACATGTTTGATTCATTGTATTTATGAATCCAGCATAAAACTTAATCAACCAAACTCCCTCTAAATCTAATTTTGTGGAATCAGGGGATGGTACTGCGATTATTTGATGATCCAATTATATAGAAAAATGGCAAAGAACACGTCGCTCTCTTGTATTGGTAAAACTGACAATTTGTCTGTTTGGTTTGCAGGAGGATCTTCGCAATATCAACAACTAACTGTTGTGAAAATGTCCATCAAACAGGAAAGCTAAACACACACGAGCGTGCGCATACATACATACATACATACATACATACATACATACATGTACATACATACATATATATATATATATTTATATATATATATATATATATATATATATATATATATATATATACACACATATATATATATATATATATATATATATATATATATATATATATATATATATATATATATATATATATATATATATATATATATATTATATATATATATATATATATATATATATATATATATATATATATATATATATATATATATATATATATATATATATATATATATATATATATATATATATATATATATATATATATATATATATATATATATATATATATAACTATATATATATATATATATATATATATATATATATATATATATATATATATATATATATATATATATATATATATATATAACATCAAGCACGCGCTAGATTAATTGTTCTTAATGTTAAATACCTTGATAAACCTGTTCCTTTTGTGAATCGGTATTGATATTTGTTTCGTAATCACTTTTGTTATGAATATTACAAGTCAATTAAGATGAATTCATACATTAAGGGAAACTGTATATTCAATTTCAACATTGCATTTGTACATATATTTCATCACGTACATGTATGCCATTCGAGATTCCGTTGTGCATATATCTAGACAAAAACCTATCCGGTTGGGTTACGCCCACTCGATATGTCGATATGTGGGCCTTTGTTGTCTAAGCTACCAAAACACGAGTAATAACGTATTAAAGGTATTGCGTAGATGCTAAGGCAAGCTTTCATTGGCCGGTGCTTGGCGGAAAGCAGTCAGCTGTGGTACAATCTACACTGACTCCTCTGGGTTACACGGCTGCAGCATCCTTGGGCTCTACATGTATCTATCACAAACTAGTCACGAGAGTCTTTCTATTGATTCCCTTGTAAGCCTGTTCACTTGAGAACTAATTGCAACATAAATGGTACATTGTACGTATGTAACAACTGCTTATGTAATAACTACAGCTTATGTAATACAACCGCTTGCGTAATAAGAAATTGACTGCTTATGTAATAACACAAAACAGTTAAACGACTGTAACAACTGCTTATGTAATAATCACGGCTTATGTAATATTCAACCAGTCATCCATGAATAATTGATAAAAACACAACTAATTACCATTATTTTGAGTTGTGAATTAAACATCTATCAGTACCAGATTTTCATACCTGTTTTGCTGGAACATCCCCCCCCCCACCCCCCGTTGAACATCAAATGTTCACAATGAGAATTGAATGATGATATCCATTTACCAGTCATCCATGACCAATCGAAAAAAAAACACAACAGCTTACAACTTATTTTTTCCTGCATTCCTTAAATCACCTCTATCATGTATTAACCAGTATCATAATACATGCATCATCCACATCATCATCATCATCCACATTCAGTGTCATTCATCATCATCATCATTGATCTGGGATCAGGACCACCCCTGACCCTGTTGAAAAATGATTGGCTAAAATTCTTGCCTGTATTTACTCTTCTGTGTTTCTGATTTTAAATATATTTTTATTTTTCTACAATGAATTTGGCCCTACTCCGTGGGGCATTGCTGTGTTAGTTATTCTATGTCATGGATGAATAACTAACACAATTTATCCCGTTGTGCGTGTACACGTGTATTTGACTAATACAAACAGGGATTTGAAGTATCAGCGTGTTAATTAAAGAACATTGGCAAAGTGCGAATACAGAAAAATTCAAGACCAAAGAGGGAAAATGAATACCAATACACATACAGACGAATCACCCGGCTATTTCATTAGCCCAATTTGGGCGCATGCGTTTGTTGAGAACCTTACTCTTTTTTCGTATCAACCATATTAAACATTGACGGGTTCCACAGTTCCTCTGCGTTGCTCTTTTTAAGGATGTCATTACTATGGAAATATTGCACACGAACCGCACAGTGGCATTCACCCTGTTGGTTCTATTTACGATATTTCTCCTTAAATTTCATGTTACCGACACGATATGTTAATATTGACTTTCAATTTCCTTGAGTTTCATGATCATGGCGCAGCGTTACTCGACTTTTTTTTATTTCAAATTTACGACAGTGATATTTCAAGGATTTTTTTAAAGGTGAACGCATTGTTTTGCAATTCATTTTCTCCTGGTGGTCCCTACGGCATTGAATAGGTTTATCTTTTTATCCAGCAGTGGTGCTACATCTGAAATCTCTTATCAAATTGGCACTTTGCTCTTGATGGTGAGCATCGTACAGTGCTTAAGGATTGTGATTGGATAAGAAATCATATATCATTGAGAAAAGTATATAATTTTCCCATTTCTTAGCAGGATAGCCTTTTTCCATCATAATTGTCCCTTTCAAATATGTATAGAAATATGGGATTTTCTACTAAAATGCTTAGTGCTCCATCATATTGGGAACTGGCTTCATAGAGAAACTGCATTATGATTAACTTCTGGTGCCGTATGACTTTTTTCCTTTTAGATGCTGCAATTAAGCACGATCTTTCGCAGAATTGATAAATTCTACAAACATGATAGACATGCTAAGTACACCAGAAAGTTGAAAAGGAACATTTTATATGCCATTTATCAATTATTGTATGTCATTCCTCGTGGGTACTTAGTGCCACAACAGGCCATTAAAATGTATGTATGCTAATCGACAACTTTGATACTTATGAGGGTACAGCTCCGATAGCCGCGTGACCGATAGGAATTTCCCGGAGCGCTAACTAGCACCACTCACTACCTGGCTTAAATTCGATGCATGGAGAGTGCAAAGGTTACCAGTGACTTGGGGGTAGTCGGTGTTTTCCTCGGCTACTTCGGTTTCCCACGCCATTAATATCTATATACTCTAGATTCGGCCTTAAATAACAGGACTTCTGGTGGTGAACACAATTCCAATTCCAAGTGCACGAGAGGAGGAATATTGCTGGTCATCATAGCCCATACTTTAATCGTTACTATAGGAAAAGGGAAATGGGAATATCAATGGCTAAACCTGCCACATGTAATATATATATTTAGTGGAGAAAGGGATATAAAGTACTACCATTAAGTATATGGGTAACGCAACGCGAATTATTATTATTATAATCAACTGGAACTATGATTTAGTTCTCGAGCTGCATAGATGGCAGTTCACTCGCTAGGAATGTAAATCCTAGTAGTTGCTTCCACTTAAACTCAACAGTTAGGTCTGGCTAAAACAAAAGCACATAGATATAACGTTCTTAAAACTATGAGAAGATTTTGACGACAGAAAGCTTTTTAGATCAAATTGTTCTAAGACAAAAAAAACAGCTGCGTGCATAGAAAGGGGAAGCATTATAGTAATCTGCTTGAGATCTATCCGGTCCACGGATGTGGCGATGATGATGTACATCCGTAGTTTACTGTAAATATTGCGCAGTACGCAGCACTAGAGTACTATTTGCATCTGGCTTGAAAACATCACCTGGCGAGTTTGAACACAACTCATCAAATGGAGAAATATTTCAAAAATATTTGGAGAGGTATTTTTCAACCTATTAATGCTTACAGCGGCCGAAAGTAGTCGACAGTTTTGAAGAAGTCTTATGGGCTCTTGGATAAGAATACAAGGAAAAATGTAATTCAGAACAAAACCAGCGACTTTTCTTCAAATATTTAGTAAAAGTATTCTTAATTACAAAGTTATTATCATTAATGCCATTGATCCAGACGACAATTTTTAGAGAAACTCTTACTCATGAATGGGTTAACCTTTTAGTTACAACTATTCCTCACATTATTCTACTGTTGTCAAGCAGGGAAACTAAACACACACACGTACTGTACTGTACACGTCAGATCATGTGCAACATCCAGATGTGGTAAGGCAAAACAACTACAAGTACGGCCTCATAATTCCTTGCAAGTTTTGAACAACTTCAGGTACCTACTGGGACGTAAAAAGGACGTTAGGTCATACACATTAGAAAAAGCGTTAATGCTCAGTCATATCTTCGTGCTTTATATGGTGATATAAGTGTCACAAATAGTTCGTTGATAGCCCAATGCATTAGCAGGGTAGATTTACGTTCTTCCATGTTAGTGGTTCATAGACATTTTGACCTTTAATATATCACTCACGAAGATGCATTTCCATCGAGAAAATTTGGAAACACGATATGTTGCTTCCGTGAAAAGAAAAGTAATGCCATCGCCATTGTTTTCCACCACCAAAGGACATCTTGCCCTTACGCACACATAGACACAATACACATATACACACACACACACATATATATATATATATATATATATATATATATATATATATATATATATATATATATATATATATATATATATATATATATATATATATATATATATATATATATATAAATATATATATATATATATATATATATATATATATATATGTATACATGTATATATATATATATATATATATACATACATATATATATATATATATATATATATATATATATATATATATATATATATATATATATATGTAAGATATATATATATATATATATATATATATATATATATATATATATATATATATATGTAAGATATATATATATATATATATATATATATATATATATATATATATATATATATATATATATATATATATATATATATATATATATATATATATATAGATGTATAGATATATAGATATCGATAGATATATATATATATATATAT
>OZ012685.1:63553062-63560562 GCA_963942565.1 Maea johnstoni | reverse complement strand
GAAACGGGAGGCAGTTATCTTGGCACGTGTTCATGTATGGCGGTCAGGCACACCAGCTAAACGTACCTAGTGATCACTCGTACCGCGTTTCTGCGCCATGGCGGCGTTGCCATTGAGGCCACCCCTCTCTATATCAGGCTCCATAACCATAGGAGTTTGGAATATTGTTGTTGTTTTTCGCCACTTTTTGCCATATTGCGGCTAAGTCGTGACTAGCCAGTTGTAACCGGCGAAAACCACCTCCTAACCCCAAGTCACTGGCAACTTTCTCCCCGGCCGTCATAGCCATAGGAAACCTTTGGCAAGGTACATACATATACTACATTCATATCCGTGAGCTCAGGTGGGTAAATGTGTGTTTATTTATGCTATGCTATTAATGGATCTGCAGAGCTCAGCTGCTAAAAAGCACACACAATTTAAAACTGCCTTTGGCAAATTACCACCAAGGATGCTGTGTTTCAGCAAACACAACCATTGTTTGGAAGAGTCAACAGATAAAGGGTTATGGGAAGGCCTTTTAAACAGCTGGGGACGTGTTCGATTATGTCTGGCTAGTGAAGAATAAGGCCAAACATAAGAGCTATGCTGGAGACAAATAGCAGAAAATAACATTTTTGTATTTCTGCTAGATAGGGGTCTGGCCATAGAAGAATGTTTTTGTTATTTTATATTTAGTTCTAACTATTTCTTAACAGTTCATATACAAGAATCTCCAAGTCATTCAAATAAAGATGTCAGTATGTTTCACTGAACATACAGGTGCGGTTTACAGTCGCTTACCAATCACTAAGTACATCAAACAAAGGCATTGCATGGCGTATTGCATCTAACATTTGGAGAGTTATTTTCAGTCTAATGCTATATACTTCCATTTTGGACGACAGGGAAAAAAGTGCATATGTTCTTGTGTTGTTGATAATGTTGTTGTTCTTTGTTTTCTTTTTTGGGCGCGGTTACAAGCAGTTGATCACCTCTTCCCTTCCCAAGTTTTCTTGTTATTCATTCTCAAATTGTGCACGTGGTACGGCAGGATTTTACTGCTCATTTTATCAAATTATGTACGTTATGCATTCCAGTTATGTATCAAATAGTACATTCATAGAGAGGAAAGATGTAGAAAGCATTGTTAAACAAGTATGTATTGAGCAGTCAGTTTTCTTTTTCTTTTCAATTTCCTTTTCATTTAATTTATAATGGTTTAAAGGCTCTATTGTATGAGAGTTTTATATTCGAAAGTTATCGTTCAAAAGTGTCCATTAATCCTAAACCTATCCCAATTGGTGCAATTTGTGGTGATGAGTTTCGTTAGTTGGTACCATTCCCACCGCAAATGGTGGGGATTCAATTAACCAAAATATGATGCATATTCTAGTGGACACAGAGTTCCTTAGACACAAATGTCTCATTCTTAAGTTGCATAGTTTGCTGCTCGACCATGGCTCGCTGCCAGACATAGGTCTGTGTGCATGAATACTGATTTAAATTCCATTATTACGCGTATGCTGTTTCCTAGCAACAATATTAATTTGCCACATAATTGTACTGTGGGCGTTGTAAAAACCAACGATTTCTCGCTGTATAGATGAGGTGCGACGCCTGAGACTCGTGGCTCCAGGATATTGTCGCAGAGTATTACGAGGGTGGACACGCCAGCCATTGTGCTGATGCGACTGACTCAAATGGTTCTTTGTTTAACAAAAGCCCTACCTTAATGCACACAAACAAACACACATGCATACATGCACGCGAGAAAAAATTGTATATATATGTATATATATATATATATATATATATATATATATATATATATATATATATATATATATATATATATATATATATATATATATATATATATATATATATATATATATATAATTATATATATATATATATATATGTATATATATATATATATATATATATATATATATATATATATATATATATATATATATATATATATATATATATATATATATATATACATATATATATATATATATATACCTATATGTACATGTATGTATGTTTGTATGTATGTATGTATGTACCTAAGCATGTATGTATGTATGTATGTATGTATGTATGTGTGTATTTATGTATGTATGTATATGTGTGTGTTTGTTTGGTGGTGTAGGAGTTGATTTCTTTTATGCCTTTTTTGATCGTAGTGTTCCGCCGAGGCCTAGAAGTTACGATACCCGGCTCCCAAGCGTGAGTTCTCATGTTCGAGTCTCCGCTGTGTAACCATAAACGGGTTGGCATGGTCGCTCTATAAATGTGTGGCGTTGTTAAGTGCTGTCTATTGTTCTTCTACAATGAGAGACACTTAAAAAAGCTCGTCATTCGTGAACAGGAGGTAATTTCTTCCCGGTCCGGCTTTCTATCGTGATTTTTTACCAAGAATGTTGAGAGCAACGTTAACCCTTTCCTTCCTAACTTCTCCTCGGTGAACATCTTCAAAGGATTTATTGTACCACTCAACATTCCTAGCACAGTACCCTTTTGCAAAAATCTAACATCACCTGTCGCTTCCGGTTTTCACTGATTCACCATGTGTGCATAGCATGTGTGTTTTCCTCAAACACTTTGATATTAGACAAACCTTGCTGTTATTGATCGAACATGTCTGTATTGTGTTTGGTTTTTCTGTTACATCACATGTTAATCGCGCCATTTATGTCATTGATTGTACGTGTTTGTACGTGCTGGTTTTTCCTGTAGTTCTGTCAGTTTCATGCTCACATTCTTGGATAGTTTACGTTAGATATATGCATCCATTATCCACACTTCACTGGGTCACAGCAGGTGTATAAAGGCGTCATGACTCGCCTGTGTCATGTTCCTAGATGATTATTATCCCTCAATGTTGAGGCTACATGTACGTTCGTCTAAAGGACAAGGATGCAAAGATATTTGAAAAACATCTACACCTTGTCATGTTGGTAGTCATTAGATACCTCTTATTGAGTACTCTCAGATGAGTACCCATGTGCCAGGGTTTCAGTCATTTTTAAGATTTTGCAATATTCTATATTGGCCAAATTAGCCTCAAGCAGCATAAGGGTTACACAACACCATTTACTGCCGGATTGAACTTTTGATGCAGGCGTGCACAACCAACATCTGATATGGACAATCATATGAGATTACATTGCACTAACTGCATTTACGAGTTAGAGAGCTTGTTTTGTATACTGCGGAAATGGATACTCATATGTATACAACTAGTTCCGGTTGGAGTTATCTAAATTTTAAAGGAAGTGACCTTCTTTTTATCAAATTTCAATCTATTACCCTGCAAAAATAGAAAATAATTATTGTGCATATGATATATTGTGTTTGAACAACTTTATATGCGGAAGTAAGAGATCACGTTATTGTCAATTTGATACTGTTTTGAATAGCTCCATTTGATATCTATATATCGATAAAAGCAAGACTTCTTTAGCATAAACTGTTGATATGACGCCTTTAACCCTTATGCTGGTGGTGGCTAATTTTGCCAATACAAAATGATGCAAAAAAAGCTGAAAAATGACTGAAACCTTGGACCATGGTTACTCATCTGATAGTACTCAGTGAGAGCTATCTAATGAATACTACCAACATAAGGGTTTCAAAAATCTTTGCACCCTTGTGATTTGGGTGAAAGTAGCCTTAGCGTTGAAAGGGTTTAATGGTGTTCATTTGTTGCATGCAGGTCAACAAGGTCACCATATCAAAAAGAGTTATTTCAGGCTTTAAGCAAATTCATCTAAAATATCATTTACTTGAAAAATACGAATTGAACTTTTGATAAATGCCCGCATGCAACACAAATCATATGATATGAAGGTTCTCTTTAAAGATAGGCCACTTTTTGTGCTTACTGATGCCCTTTGGTAAATAACATACATTTGGAGGAGCTTAGGAAATCTCAATCAATCTTAGTTCATTAAACCAAGAGTTGCTTTGATTCAGACGTCTAAATTAGTATCGCGCTATCGTCCAAAGATATTGTCCAAACTTGTTGTGTGCTCTAAGATTGTGACGTCATAATCAACAGTCCCAGGATATTTCGAGACATCCTCTTCACTCTTGCTTATTTGATAGATGTGACGTCATTATCGAGTGTCGAGATATCGTCATATCTTACACATCAAAATAGATTTGGGAAAGGATTTGACAGAGAAATTATAATCATAAATAAAATAATTAAGAAATTATAAACATTACCAATTATTCTCCTTCAAATATTTTAATGAATAATTCTGAACTTCCAAGTTATTAGCAAAAGTATCATAGATCCAGACGAGAACCCTTAAGTTTGATTGGGTTAATTAGTTTTCCGATCATTACATCACATCTGGAATGGAATGAGAAGTGGAACACCCCAACTCACACATTCAAAGATTGCTAGACGCAAGACACCCAGAGGCCATTTGGGGGGGGGGGGGGAGGGGGGGGGATGTGAACATCGTAGCTCCTTGAGGTAGTTGTAAGAGAAACACTAGAAAGGTGTGCTTTTTGCCTATAGGTACAATTACCACCCTGGTGTAAGTACTTTTAATTAGCCTAAGTCCTTGATAGAAATAGTTACTTTCAAACTACAGCATAAATGCAACGCAAAGGGAATAATGATATTTTGATTGTGGTCTCTTTTTCTGTTTAATACCTGATGGCCAAATTGTGTTCAGCCAGCCGTTAATGTAAGAGGAACACTATGTATTTCGGTAGATGTACCAACTAAAACTAAGTGACTGGCAACCTTTTCGCATGACTCAATGAGCGTCGGACTCCAGAAACTGTACAGACACGACGAATAGTGGGATCCAGTGAGTTAGACCGCTTGGATGTGGGGGCAGCCCATATTTTATTATCTGACGAATGACGAATCATGACAAGAAGTACATTTACCAGCATGAGTTAAGTGATCCTCGGACCAGTCGGTTTCAGTGCGTTGGACCGCTTGGATGTGGGGGTAGCCCATATTTTATTACCTGACGAATGACTAATCATGACTAGAAGTACATTAAACAGCATGCGTCAAGTTATCTCCGGACTAGCGAGTGCTCTAGATTGGAAAATAAATTCTCATTTCGTCTCTCTTTGCCGCTCCTCTCACTCAAACCACTGCATCTCGCCGTCGACATTTTGACACTTCCTGATGACATATGGCGCGTGTGATTGGCTGCTATTGGTCCCTGTGGAGCTGCGCGCGCACGCGAGAGATTGCTGAAGAGAACGGGAGATGGATGCACAACAAAAAACGCATGCAAACTGACAACCGCTCTCATCATCCGGTGAAGAGATGCCATTATAACAATACACAGTCTGAATGTTAAGGCAATAGAGACTAGTTAAGAGAACATCTCTCCGTGAGAGCAATTGCCATGAGTGCGATTGCGTTTTTTTTCTTATTCATACTTCTGTGGTTGTGAAACAACCAAACACCGACGACATCCGAAATACACACGAATTCATGACAATAGTATAGGCTTAGATAGCAAACCTACGTATACTTTTGAGCAACAGCTTATCGGCGTACAATGTATATATCAGAATGTATGAATCTACGGTTTTCGACACTCCGGGAGTAAAAAGAGATATGTGTTTTGTTCGCCTGAACTTTGAACGGTTGTTTCTAAGCTGAGATCTTATAAGTGGGCAGATACATATACAAACTACGAACACTGTGTATGGCCGCTAATTTGGTTTATGGCATATCGTAAATTTCAAATTCGAGGCAAATCAAAATTATGTAGAAAATAGGTATTCTAACGACATGAGTCTGTAGATTAAAAAGTACAAACATCAAATATGTTTGTAATATATCATATTTCAAGTAATAATCATTCCCTACTTTTATTGCATTGTCGCATTATGATAATTGCAAAAATAATTTGTGAATATGCAGGTCGTTGCCTCCCAGAATATTGGCCAGGGCCCAAACCTTAAATAGAACAAGTACGGTTGTAGATGCAAAGCATCAATAGTCAAAGGGCGGGGCCAAGTTATTTATGAACTTGTGAGGGAACCGGATGTATAAAGAACATTAACATTATAGAGAAAAATAATTTATAATGACTAGATTTGTATCATTTTTGTAGAAATGAAACACATATCGGAATTCTAGGCGCAAGCTGGAGACTTCGAAATCTCTTGGGTGCGAAGCTACTTGGGTACGCATCAGTTTGGTTACGAACCAGTTTGGTTACGAAGTCTCCTGATTTCATTCTATACACATAGTAGACTAGTGGCAGTCCTATAAGCCGCTTCACGCCAACAATAGATGGTGGGCGATACCAGTCCCTAATCCGTGACGTGATTGTGAGACTGGCGCAAGTCTATACACACAGTAATTTTTTTCTTAGTAATTTTCCTTCCTATACTGAAAAATATACTTTATGTCCGCTTAAAATATTTTATATATTTGAAAACTTCGTGCTAAATTAAAATAATGAAGGCACGATTTTCCGCGGCAAAGGCAACATTTATATTATAACCAATCAGAATAGAGAATTATATTCAGTCCGGCCTCAGGATTTAGATCACGTGACGTCTGCCCATGTACATCTCAAAACACCTTCCCAGATAGGCGGGCCTGATGGCCCCGCCAATGACGTAGGATGTGCTCTCTGTGTTGCTTGGCTTTCATGTTACGTCATGCCACTTACCAGTGGACTGGTCAATGACATGTAGTATCACAAGTGCCGTAGCACTGTCTAGAACTGGCCGTGCTTGAAGCAATAAGAACATAAACAAAATATTCCACACGCATATCGGTATTAGACATGTATTCACATTTTAATATTAATTTTAGTTCCTGTTTTTTTTAGTTTTTTTTCGATAACATAATCTTATGATTGGAAATTGTTTAAATTGGAAAATTTTGAAAATAGAGATGGATGTTTCTTGAAATTGCATTGAACTGGAAAATTGTATAATATACAGATTGATACTTCGAGAAATTTCACTAAGTACATAAAAATGAAAAATGTATCAACTTTACATCCACAAATCATATTTAGTTTTTTCGTTGTATTTAAACACCTTTTGTCTTGTCTAAAATAACGAGCAAGATAATGACTGCAGACATAAGGCCTTTCCTATTGTTCATATAAGCCTAGCTTAATGCAGTTAATTATACACAAATGATTTGGCGATCTATCCATATTTAGAAATGATTAAAAGTCAAAAGTCAGCAGCCAAGTAGTCGTCAGCAATGTAGAAATAGATCGCTCTCGCATGCTACCATATCAGAATTCAAGGGAGGCCTGGGCTCCCGGCGGGCACCTCATAATGTTGAGACTGTTTGATGTCTCTTACAACGTCCCCGGGGCTAGAATCCCGGCTACTTTAAATATGAAAACATGAAATAAAAGAGAAAAAGCTGTATATGAAAATGGTCGTATGAAGTGCGTCAAGACAAAAAAGCAAAAGCCGCGCAACGTCGGCTCGACTACTGTTCTGATATAGATGACCGTGCCGGCATAATCAGTCCTGACTTTC
>OZ012685.1:63538062-63548062 GCA_963942565.1 Maea johnstoni | reverse complement strand
TGGTGTTTGGAAGAAGTACCTATTGACATTCTTAAAGTGGTCGTTGTCCAATTCAACCAGATTGGATAATATCCAGGGTTAATAATCACTTGCTCTGTTCTTTAGTAAAGGAAAATATCAAAAGTATATACTATTTCAGAAGAAATTGGAAAATATGGTGGATTTACACTTCTAGTATACATTACCCATACTGTTCTTTAACTTATAGGAAAATAACATTATATTGTACAGGAAAGTATATAATATACAGAACTAGGGTAGATCTTTCACCCTAATCTTAAGTGTGTTTGTAAGGTCAACAAGGTGTGTACTACATGTATTTCCGAATGTGTGTCATGCCGCTAGAGGGTGCTGAACCCACAGTTGGATTAAAATCCGAAAATTTGAGCTCCGCAAGTCTCCTAAGGTAACGTTTATGTGTTTTGCCATTCGCTCTCTGGCGGCTCTCTGGGAAATCTGTCAGCGGATTGATAAATGTCATTTGATGTTGCTTAACCCAGTCAGGATGTTAACAGATCGCTTGGTTAACAGAGCAGATGATTGGGTGCAGCAAGGAGAGTAGGTACTCCAGACGTTTGAATATTGATGATATGCTTAACGTAGAGAGTCGTCTTGGGAATGGAAATGAAGGTGAGCCGAGTCCTATTTTGGAATGCGTCTGTGTATATGTTTGCGTTTGCATTTAGGTTGAGTCCTAGCTGAATCAATATTTATGAACTGGGGACTCCAATGCGTACCAATATCTGTAAGTCTTTACCATTATACTTCACCTTTGGGCACAAATTCAAATTGCATTGAATTAAACAGCACAGGATTTTGAATTTGGAAACAACAACATGAATATCCATCTAAGTTATTAAACAGGCTTCTTTATTTTGAACGGCAATGCGGATGTACTTGCAGAACACAGTCAGGTTATAATATTATGTTCCTTTCCTATATCACGAGAAACTATCATGACAATCGAGATAGAAATATATTTCAAAAACAACAAGCGCGATAAAGATGCAACCAGAGAGGAACCTATAGTTTGAAATTGTAAAGATTTTACTTCAACTTCCGAATTCTTGAACTTGAAATTAATGAAAATCAGAGTGATGTACACCTCATCTTACTTGGTTATTTTAGAAATATAAAGTCAAAATGAAATATTTCTAACTAAGACAATGGTTTACTTTCCTCGAAATGTAGTGCACATAATATAAAGGATAGTCTTCATTTTTATGATACTATTTTGTGCGTATTGTCTGATGGGATTGCTGTGTCAAAATGCTTTAAAATGTGTAGCCTTTGCTTATTTATATTATCAACTGTTGTTATGAATAAAGAGAATAAAAACAGCATTGCATTTGTGCCATTGTCTGAAGGTTTTGGGCTGAAACCTTTTGGTTTTGGATTTCTCCCATCACGCAACCCCGTAAATGCATGTTTGTAAGTACAGGTATTGTTAACTCATTTCCATTTTAAATGCAGCACATGTGCAGTGATTTTTTCTGGGCTGATTGTCCGTATGTTTATGACTATATCGATATATACATTGGGATCTCTATACCTATCAATTCAATATATAGCTGGTATATTTACGTAATGATAGTTGCATGCAACGAATAGATCACTATCGATCGAGAGTCAGATAGAGAGGACGCAGCGATCTTTAATTTTCGTTATCATCATTCATAATCTCACTCGTGTGTCATTTATCAGGACTCGCTCTGTTTGTTGGAGTCTGTGCTAGCCTACAGTGACAGCACTGATTTATTTTTTCATTACTGCAAAAGTGATGCTAATCACAAAGCTGTACCAAATGAGCGTCTCCGTCACGCAGAGCGCTACTGCGCATCATATGCTTCCCTCAGGTATGCTGGGCCCATTGTTTGTACGACATTAGCAACATTGCAGTAACCAGCTACTGATTGTGGTAATTGCTTTCATACCATAGAATGAAATAATGCAATTTACAACACGGTAGTAGGCTAATGTTTGCATGTCAATACAGCTATTCCAGTGGCCGGCTACTAAGTGGCCTGATAGCTTTCTCCTTATTATAGAATGGAGTGCTGCAATTTGTAATAAATAGGCGTGATCGCTTTCACACCGAACAATGATATGCTGTTATTTACGATATGGTAAAAATGGTATGGTATATATATGACAAAATAACTAAACCATATATATATATATATATATATATATATATATATATATATATATATATATATATATATATATATATATATATATATATATATATATATATATAATATATATATTTATATATATATATATATATATATATATATATATATATATATATATATATATATATATATATATATATATATAAATATACATATATATATATATATATATATATATATATATATATATATATATATATATATATATATATATATATATATATATATATGTGTGTGTATATATACATATATATATATATATATATATATATATATATATATATATATATATATGTATATATATATATATATATATATATATATATATATATATATATATATATATATATATATATATATATATATATATATATATATATGTATATATATATATATATATATATATATATATATATATATATATATATATATATATATATATATATATATATATATATATATATATATATATATATATATATATATATATATATATACCAAAGTACTCAGGCCTTTTCCGTGCGATACAGGCATAAAAGGGTTAGCACACCCATGTAATTTGCTAATGGAAAATGTGCCATATCCTATTATAGCCATCCGCCAAAGTCACTTTGTTAGTGTGAACATACAGGACACTAAGCCTATATAAGCAAGACATATTATATGAATCTATGAAATGGTAAATTATCAATATAAAACTAAATGTGCAGGCACAGGGCAAGCATTTTACACAACATATTTTGCCACCCAGTTGCATTGGCAGTGATACGTCAAAAGGCCTGTGACGATACAGCTAAAGATAGCTTTACAATGCAGGTAACTGGGACACGTACTTAATATCTCCCGTGTTAGCCGACATAAAGAATGGATTATTTCGATTTTAGACAATGCTTTAATTAAAATATGACACCACAGCACACAAACACGAGATAGATATCAAATTACTCTAGAACTCATATCACGCACATGTACAGTACCGTTCGGATTTGATTAAAAAAATCATCAACATCAGAAAACGTTAAATGAATGAAGATGGTTCCATTATATTGAATATTTTTATATTTGAATGTGAAATAGAAGATGGGTGATTTTTTTTTTCGTTCATGGGTTCGAATAAATGGTTTATGAGTATACTACATCAAGAACTGATGGATCCGATTCAAAGTATTCAGTTGCAAATTAAAACTGCATTGTCTCGTGCCTAAAGGCCAGATACACCATCAGGATGATTTAGGTTCAAAATAAGCTTATGAAATGCCACCTTCCATATAAGTGATGTACGCGGTCAGGAACAGTCGAGCAGTCGTGGATTTCTTTTTTGCAATTTCATTTACAGCAACGAAAAGAACATACGCTTCTCTATAGAGAAATGCATGAACAATTACTGTACGAGAAATGTTTTGGACAACAAAAATTATTCATTTTTGAAAAAAAATCCAAAACAGCCTTGCACACTGGATGTACACCTGTAAAAAACGTTTCATGCTTGGAAATTAGTTGCTTTAGAACTTCATTTTCATGTTTGAATAGTTCATTTGCATGCAAGAAAGTGAAATTTCAATGTATGAAAATGACGTATGCATGCATGAAAATGATATTTGCATGCATGAAAATGATATTTGCATGCATGAAAATGAATATTTTGGCAACAAAACCTTGATGCATGGAATGAATTCTCATCTTGACCCCGATGCTACGGTCCATGTATATGATGAAGAAATCCAGGTCAAGTACAGAACGCTCCGTGTTCAAATGTAGTAAT
This sequence comes from Maea johnstoni, assembly GCA_963942565.1. Classification (NCBI taxonomy): domain Eukaryota; kingdom Metazoa; phylum Annelida; class Polychaeta; order Spionida; family Magelonidae; genus Maea; species Maea johnstoni. Next base: position 63,544,102 of record OZ012685.1, on the reverse strand, counting down.
TTTCCTAAGGAGCCGCCATTTCAATGCAAACTGATTTCACTTGGGAAAAAAACGTCTTGCCTATTTGTGACCGCCAATCCGTTGATTCCTTTCCTCCGATTATATCCCAGGCTCGGAGACAAATTGCTAATCTGGTTTTCAGTTATGTTCCCGGTTTTCCATTAGCAAAATCTTGCCGGTGGCGATTTCAATCCGCCCTTTAAATGTGGAAACGTGATATTTCGTGTCGTGAAGTGCTAAGTACGGGGCTGCTGTCCTGGCTCAATACTCCATGCTCAACTAATATTAAATGCAAGGTTTTAACCCATTCATGCTTGAGAGTAATTCTTGATATTTTCGTCTGGAGCTTTGATACTTTTGACACTTACTTGGAAATTAAGAATACATTCGCAAAATATTTGAAACAGGGTTGTTGGTAATGTTTCTGAGAACATTTCTCCATCAAGTATTATCCAAACTTTGCAATACCTGTACAATTTCATCAAATCTGTCAGACTGCTGTCGGCCTCTGTTAGTATCAATAGGTTAAATAAAATGGTACAGCTACCACTTAACAGTTGAAAACACTTTGTTTGCATGTTGATAATTGTAAAGAAATACACTTTAATTATAATTGCAGCATGATGATTTCTAATAATTAATCCATGGTCATCACTGATTGCGGGAGGTTTACAAGGAAGTCCAATTTTTCAATAGTAAACTAGGTATTAGTCACTGGTTATTAATATAAAACACAAGATTTAACACTTTACCAATTTAAATATTACATATCCTTATGTCATAAAGGGTACAGATATTATCGCATACCTCGGATTCGCCTTACTCGGAGTTTTGCGTTAAATTCATACCTCGCCGCTTCGACACGTTTACTCCCATATTAAGCAAGCATACACCTCTCTTGCATATTAAACTCAGGTATGTTAAATTAACAGGCTGTATTCCAGTATGCCTTTATTTGATATTAACATGAACATAATCAAACATAGGTCTTGGAACTTCGCTTTGAAAAGAACTTGAGGAAAAAACGTTTTACTGATTTCTGAGAAATACTTATAATATCGATAACACATTTACGATATAATTACAACTCAAATACCGCTAGATTAACGATACTTCTGAGCCTTGGTATTCTCCGTAGTCTTCTTCGTAAGTCTACCCAAAGATGAAAAATATCTCTAATAGGCAATTTTTCCACAAAATCAAATTATCGTCAGAGATTGTGAAGTGTGCCTTCAATTATTAAGTGCCTGGTAATTGAATTAAGCTCTGTAAAGTGTATTGCATACCTGGAGAAGATTACTCCTAATTAATCCAATGTGGAAATCGCCAAGATAAAACTTTTGCTCTAATTGTGGCAAATTGCCATCGCAGTTCTATCTCTCGCTTTTCTGCAATCCGGGTAAGATTCCGCCATCATGTTTGCACAGTCTCATTATGACTAAAATCTGCTCCTAAGAGATTAAATTTTGTCATTATGTTCTACATACTTTTCATAATGTTTGAAGGTACACGTGCACTTACTCGCTGGTACCACACGCTAACAAATGCATTTGTACATTTTAGTCAGATTTGTGATTTTACAGTGCCGGCACTTAATTCCTGCACTAAATCCATGGATGTTTGTACAACCAGGCATAGGCAGGCATCCGGTCGACTAGTGCAGGGATTGAATGTCCTAGCTGAAGATAGGTAGTCATCATGATCTGTGTTGCATTACACAAAGGAATCATTAAGCTACACATGAAGCTGGTATCCTTTAAACTCAGTAAAGTGAAACATAGAAAGGAGTCTAAATATCCAGTAGTTCAAATAATCCATAAAAAATATTTTTCTTGTTGAATTGTTAAAGATTAGTTCCAATACCATAATGGCGTTATACAAGAAAAGAAATTCATGTTACCTTGCACTGCTAAAGAGAGAACAACATACCTGTAGTATGTTTACAACTGAAGGTGGAATGGCAAAGCCAAAAGATATCTGGCAATATATATATATATGTTTCCATAAATAAGATGGCAAAGCTATATGGTAAATTTACAATTATATGTTTTTGAAATTTGGTGAGAATAGAAATTTGTTCTTTCTCTGCAGGGATCATGGTGTGATTACCGTTGTTTACCAAAATGTAACATCAACGCAAATTCAAATAACTTAAGCAATAAACAAAATATTCACGGTATTTTAAGAAAACCACTTTGAACATTCTTCATAGGTCAGTAAACTCTGAATAGTGTATTATCTACCTGGCGTCATTCCGTAAAGGTAGTTTCAGCAGTGTCCGATAGGATTATATTAAAGTGTACGGAGATTGACAAGCCTCTCGTGCAGGAAAATCGCAGGATTACTTCAATTTCCCGGAAAGGCATTGACAAGTTTGATTTAAATTCCTCGTAACTATGTCACACAATGACTATGAGACGAGGTGATAAGAACCTCAGTGCAAGGCTAATACAATTTTATGAAGGGCATGTTGGATGAACTGTCCGCCTCCTGTGAGATATAAAAGACCATTGTCATCTTCTCGGTGCATCCTCTTTCTATATTGGTCGACACTTAAACTTGAGAGTTTGACTAAACTAAAGCGCACATGAGACCTAAAAGAGATACTGACACTCCCACCATACCATACCAATCAGATTATATTGAGGCTACTTTATTTAATCTTGAGGCCGTCTATATGGTCTTTATACGTATGGTAGGGGTGGATGGCTCTTAAGAGAGAGAAATAAAGCAATATTTAGAGAAATGTCTGTCAGCAAGGTGCTTTTATCATTGGCTTAAACACTCTCACTTCCATTATTTCTTAAACCTTTACGCAATTTAACAGATTATATTCAAATTTGTCGAAACATTGTTGCAATCCAGATGCAAATTGGTTAAGGTCTTACGACACTTTTAGAAATTTCAGTAGGATTTTCCTAAAACTTTGCATGAGTAAAGAACAAGGCTCAGTAATCTTCAAAACAGGTCTTTGGAAAAATGATTCAGTTTATGTCATGAACATCTCATTCTCCAAAATTGGTTTCTTTGATTGCTATTTTTTTCATTCCAAGATAATGTCAATAGAAGGCATTGTGTTTACGTCACTTCTTATAGATCATATCGCGACGATATAGACACACAGAATTATTAGTTACGCCCTGTTGGAAAGTGCGCTCCGGCCTGATATCCACCCTCAGTCATCCAGATCCCACGAGGCAGAGCCGAGTGGGATCTGGATGACTGAGAGTGGATAGCAGACCGGATCGCACTTTTCAACAGGGCGTAACGCATGTATTACCTGCTCTTTCATGCTCAAAAAAAAAAACAAATACATCTCTTAGAATTTTGAAGTAATTCTGGAGGCCAGGGCGAGGCTGGCGACCTCTTGGGGTCAGATTAATGGCCAAGTAGTAATATCAATCAAAAGGATGGCTCAAGTGGTAAAATTGAATTCTGGCGTTCGATATTGAATCTACAAAGTACGAACGGCTCCAGGTCTAACACCTATTGACCAATCAGCATAGGGAATTACAGCAGATCAGGTGACAATGGGTTATACCTTTGATCTTCATGAGTCATTCAAAAGGGGTGTTCCGCTCCAGATGCTCAACAGACAGTCTGTCGCATTTATATAGCAACCATGTCAATCCACTTATGTGATTCATTGAGAGCAACCGGCATCTTAACCACTAGGCCATGGTGGAACCCTGTATCATGTTCAAAAAAGGCAAACCATTGGTACTCTTCAGATGCAAATTGGTTAACCCTCTCTGCTTGAGACAAGAGCAGTGTATGTTACGAAAGGACTGCCCCTGTAACCCCCTCTTTCCTGTCTCCCCATTTTTCAAGCCAATGCACTACTTATCTAATTTTGTTTTCCCGTTATAAGACCATTTGTAAATTGCAATTCAGACCAGTCACAATTTAGTGTATATAGACGTGTATATAGACATGTTTCTAGGTATCAGGCCAACTGTTCATTGCAGTTGCTAATAGGTTAACCCCACTGATTGAAACAAGAGTTAAGTACGTGTTACAGCGTGACAGCTTCCCTCCTTCCACCACTCTCTCTTGCTGCGTGTTCTAATCTACGCACGCGGGAGAGTTTTAGTTCACATTAGCGCACAGTGCTCACTTCGTCATCCAATTTGTCAGCCTGGCCAGCCAGCCAGATTAACCGCGGCGTGGTTCTCGTACAAAAACGCCTCCCACCAGCGGCCTCCATGGTCAACGATATTGCAAAAACAGCATTAAACAGTTCCCATATGGTATCGAAGGCATTTTCTAATTCACCAACAGTCTACCACAGCTATATCGAAAATATATAACTGATATGGCAAAAATGAGTGAAAGTGGATGAAAATACTGGTTTTCAAATTCATGAAAATAACCACGTGTATGTCTATCTTTAGATCCTCCTTGCAAAAAGTATCGACTATGCCTCCAAAGGGCAGGATATCTCTTTATTTAATATCTGAATTTGATGACATCAGAGCAACACAAAAACCAATGACGTAATTCAAAGGATTCTCCATAATTCTTCAGACACAATATTGTCATAATTCGCGCTTCCAAATACCGCAAAAAAAAGAAGCGGTAGTGCTTGATTTTGAGATTTAACGATCGTCTACAACCCAATCCTAATCACGTACACCACGCAACTCAGCTTATACGCTTGACCACAGCTGCCACTGACAATAGTTCATGGCTTATTGCTGTACTTTTTTATTAGAGCAAAAAGCGTCTACACGCAGAGAGCAGAGGCGTGCTAGTAGGAGTGGGCTCAAATGGAATTTAGAATTTCATTTATTTTCACTTTTACTCTGCAATACGGGGGACCAAAGCGTGACTATACTTTTTGGTGGTAAAAACTGTCCCAGACGAGGAAGCCGGAGTACCCACCGCGTATCCTCAAGTCACTGGCAGCGAATGTACATGACTGGGGCAGGATTCGAACCCGGGCAGTAGTGAGAGACAGGGAGCAGCCAGTAGCAACCCCTAAGAATTTAGACAACGCGGCTATCGGGGCACGCCCTGGCAATGTTGAGAGATAGCAATGCACTATATAGACCGAAATATCTGACTCTCTAATGCCATGTTGATGATTTTCTATGATTATTTAGCTTAGTATGGACGTTTATTGTTTAGCCTATGATTTCTACTGCCATTATAGGGACAGAACCTGGCCTATAGTGAAAAATCTCTCTCTACAATTAGTGTTGTGTGCAACAGTGTTAAAGGCCTGTGAAAATGACGAGAAACATGGCGGTTTTTTTTTTCGCTTTGGGGACAATTTCAGTCGTACTTGACTGAACCGAGTATGAGTATCGGTAGCATTGCATGGAGCTTGAACATAAGAATGGTCAGAACGGATATGGGTTGTGTTTTGTGGGCAGACACTCGCAGATGTCCCAAAAACTGCAGTATTTTTGCTGGTTCAACCGGTCATTTCTTAACACAGGCCAGGTTCTGTCTCTATAATGGCCAGTAGCAATCATAACATAAACAATAAGCGTCCATATAAAGCTAAATAATCACAGAAAGTTATCAACATGGCATTAGAGAGTCAGATATTTCGGTCTACGCACTATACACCTCAGCTATAAGAACAGACCCCCGGAGGATGTAGAGGAGGAGAAGGAGGAGAATTAACAAGAGTTACAGGTTGTGGCGAAGGTGATGTGATGAGATAAGGCATGGCCTGAGAAGCCGACGCCTGATTGGGGGTAATTATAGTCCTTGAGGAAGGCATGCACAGGAACGATGGGGGAAGACACGTACACGTGTATCTTATAGAAGGGCGGCCAGCCTTTCTACTCAAACAGATCAATGCGCATGCTTCAGGGCAATCACGAAGAGTACCCTTCATGTATGTGGTACTGGTACACGATATTACAGATAGCTGTTTGTTTTTTAGTCTATACCGGATTACTGCACTCGGGTTCACATTCGACTACACATGTAGACCGAATGATAATGTTGAGTGAAGCCCTTTCAACCACTTTGTGGTAGAATACTCATTGATGAGTATCAAATCCCAATGGTCGTTGTGAAGGGT
>OZ012685.1:63483062-63535562 GCA_963942565.1 Maea johnstoni | reverse complement strand
AAATCAATATTCATGAACTGAACTTAGAAGTATAACAAGAATAGTGCTGACAAAAATGAAAAGTGGTGCACTACAATTAAGACTCATAGAATATATGATTTACAGGACCAACACATTTCTATTCACACATCTGTATATTGTATATGTCTACATGTAGTTAAAGTCCGTCAACGGTGCTGGGTACGTCCAATAGGGTTACATGGTTAGGGGAGAACATCTGATATTCTGGGGGGGGGGGGGGGGGTTGGTTTTGGTTATCCGTTTTCTGAGAAAACAAATCTGGCCCTGAAAGTCAAGAAAAATAATCTGGCTTGCCAAAGGATAAACTATTCTGACTATGTTAAAAAAGGACAGACAATCGTGAATGGGTTCAGTGGCCATTTCTTTTTTAACTATGCAAAATGCTGTTTTTTATTTACAATAGATGTATATCTTCATACATGATGCGACACAGGCATCGAGGCATGCAAAAACAAATATGTGTTGACCACTATTTGGAGCGTTTCTTAGCTCAACTTGAGAACGGATGTGTTAACTCTGTGTAGATTTTCTCCATGGCAATGGCCATACCAGGCGCCCCCTACCTCCATTAGATCACGGATAGTAAAGCATTTATTTCTCTGTTATCAAGTATAGAACAATTGATGCGTTTAGAGGTACTAAGAATATATTCCGAATACTGGTTAGGAATGGAGATATTGTAGGTCCACACTTATTAATGGACTGTGAGAGCTCTAAACCGCCCCACCAAGTGCAGATACCATATAATAAAGTTGGCCTTTTTGTTAATAATGAAGTTATCTGATGTTATCGAAATGGCCAGTGGAAGTGCTTAGACCTTCAGCGTCTTACTAAAGGGTAACATTCGATAAAATGGTCACCTTTATTCAATTATTTCCTAAATGCAACCGTAATGAAATGCCAGAACAGTTGGCATGGGAGATGTCTTGACCCGACATCGGGGCAACCCATTCTTTCCACAAAAGATGCATAAATGCAGATAGCAGAACTTTACTACTAAAAGCCTTCTATTTGTAAGCTGGTGATAGATAGTGCATGGCAGATCCATTGCAAGACAGAGACATTGAATTAATATGATTGATATCAATATGATAATATGATTTAGGGATTTAATTTCAGTGAGAGACGTCAGCTTTCTTAAAGAGTACTAACTCTAGAAGTCAACGACCAAAAAAGAGCTGTAGAGTTCTGCCTGTAGGATTTAAGATGTAAAGTAAGTAGATATACATTTAGGTTGGTCAGGTTTAGGGTACTAACCCTAAAATTATTACATAAGGTTGGTAAGAGATTGTGAATCCATGAATAAATGTAGGAAATAAAGTTATGATTCATGACGTAATGTAGGTAAGAGATTGTGATTCATGATTAAATGTAGGAAACTGACTTATGATTTATGACGTAATGTACATGTAGGTAAGAGATTGTGATTCATGAATAAATGTAGGAAACTGACTTATGATTCATGACGTAATATAGGTAAGAGATTGTGATTCATGAATAAATGTAGGAAACTGACTTATGATTCATGACGTAATGTAGGTAAGAGATTGTGATTCATGAATAAATGTTAGGAACTGACTTATAATTCATGACGTTATGTAGGTAAGAGATTGTGATTCATGAATAAATGTTAGGAACTGACTTATGATTCATGACGTAATGTAGGTAAGAAATTGTGATTCATGAATAAATGTACGGGACTGGCTTAAGGATGTATGACGTAATGTGGATAATGGATTGTGATTCATGTATACATGTAGGGTACTGGCTTTTATTGATCGTTCTTGGCGTAAAGTGGAGAAGACACATTAGGGTCCATGAAGAGATAAAGGGTACTAACGTTAGGGTTTATGACGTAATGAAAGAGAGATTGCGATACATGGAAATAATATAGGGTACTGAGTCACCGTAAGAATTTATGATGTAATGTATACAAAATACATCGGGGTTTATAAAGAGATGTACATACATGTAGGGTACTGCCTATAGGACCAATGACGTAATGTTGATAAGAGACACTGTGAGTGGAACGGAGAGTAGACAAACAAGGTGATACATGTAAATGTTACAGTTTGTCAAAGTATATGAAGTCTTTGATCATAACTGATCAAATGGATTTATGTTTTAAAATGGAATCGTGGAGGCGTTGTCAACCCAGACATGGAACACAGCGTGTACTCATATAGATTGACTTCTTTCTCATGTTGCTGTTGATGCATACACTTTTTATGGTTACTTTGGATCAGAGTACTAAGCTAACCTACACACAGACTGGAATTGTAGTGCATTATAATATTGTATATACTATAATCTAGAATGTTGACGCCCCGTCAAACGACACTCGCATCCGCTCTGAACTACCATTTACTAGATATTAAAGTGAGGTTTAGATGCTAAGCTCGGATGATGTTAACGCACCCGAGGGTACCAACCCAAGTCTTGACATACTATGGCTTAAAAAAGTCATCGACCTTAGTTTCTTTAATTATCCACGTAGTGACGTAGAAATGAAGTGCGTGCACGTAGATTTTTGATATGCTTATTCCCAGGTCGTTTTTGTTACACCAAAATGTGAACATGTATATTTCTAATCACTCGCGCAGAGGATTGTACTTTATTGGCTGCTCTACGGATTACTACATCTACAGAATACCATAAACGTTGACTTGTGCTGCCTTTTCCAAACTATAACATGATAAACATGCAACTTATAATGTATAGATGGTGTAGTATAGTATATATACATAGTATATATATATATATATATATATATATATATATATATATATATATATATATATATATATATATATATTATAATTATGAATATAAAAACGTCAAAAGCTAGACGATTTTCTGCAGCGTATTATGAGTTAAGTACAAACTCGAAGTCAACACATTCCATCATTGATAACCAGGAGACAAAAGTTTGTCTAATTTTGAATATATTTCGCATAGCGAGCTTGCTAGTTCACCCAAAATGCGCTGAACTATCTTAGAAAATGTCAGCCAATGCTCACGTGTATTGGATACTCCCTAGTGGGTGGCCTTGACTAACAACTATTATACCCATAATGTCCGTGATAATGACCCTCATAATGCCATTGATGGTCCTGTTTATGTCATAGAGCCCTATTCTGAAGGAGAATAGATCCCGATGCAGTGAGAGAGGCGATCGGATGGCATAACTAACTAAGGCATCAGGTCACGTACTAGCGAGTACGTAAATAAATGAATAGTGTTATCTCTGTATGATGAACATCTTTTATTTTCTTTACTGCATTCTTGGTGTCTTGCATAGTAATGGTCTGTAGTATAAATGATGGAGAGTGTGCAACTGACTACTGTAGGTGTCTCTTTTACGAAGCTACTCTTTTTAGTGGAGGTTTTGGGTAGTAAAGGTTTTCATGTTCCAAACTTAGCTCGTAAGCTTAATGCGTCTAGGCATATAAAGAGGGGAAGCCTCAATAGCTGTGTGATCTATCGCCTTTGCGCAGCAATTTATCACTCGATTGGTTCCGGGTTTGCACTGACGCCTTAGGGATTAAAAAAGTTTCCAGTGGAATAAATGTGCTCGTGTAATCCTCCTCCATTAAAAACCTGCAAACTACGATTATATCTAAACACTGTAGTAAAGGGTGCCGGTGCATGCAACACAAAATCCAAAACTCTTCTGAACTACGATATTCTTCAAATACCACTATGTCATGGGTTAATGTAGCCTATAGGTAAGGGCTAAAAATGCTACCATATAATGCCAGTTATAACTCGATGATAGGTTTTTAGTACGGCAGATACCCACTTAGTGCAGGGATCCATCAAGGCCACTCTTTAAATTGTAGGGCATTTGATATATAAAGTATTTCTTTATGAAGCCTTCCTTTCGCGAATATCACCGTCTAGGAAATATAATTGTCGTATTTGGCAGGAAAGATGTAATAAAAAACATGAAAGGATATGTCTGTTCTCCCTCCACTGACTCGGTTGGAGATTTTGAGTCGGTCGTACATTGTTCGCTAGAGAGAGCCGACAGGTAGGCTGTTCATCATAATTGACCTTTGTGAGTAGTATATTGGTCACCAGGGGGCACCTGCATTGATGGTGATCATCTTAAGTTGGATTTTGGTCGCTAGAGCGCGCTTACATTACTGCTGATCAATTTGAGTCGATTGGTCCACGGAAGAGGGCGCCTTCACTGCTGCTGATCAGCTTGATTAGGGTGTTTGCTGTAAGAGGGAACTGGGTGTTTGTTGTTAGAGGGCGCCTACACTGATACTGATCATCTTGAGTAGGATGTTGGTCGATCAGCTGATCAGCTGGAGTCGAGTGGTGTTCGGTAGAAGAAGCCTTCATTGCCGCTGATCAACTTAAATTGTATGTTGGTCGCTAGAGGGCGCCAAAACTGCTACAGATAATCTTGGTTAGGGGCTTTGTCGTTAGAGGGCGCCTTCATTGCTGCTGAACATCTTGGATCGTACATTGATTACTAGAGGGCACCTACAATGTTACTGATTATCTTGAGCAAGTAGTTTGTCTCTAGAGGGAGCCTGCATCGCTGCTGACCATCTTGGATCGTACATTGATCACTAGAGGGCACCTACAATGTTACTGATTATCATGAGTAAGTAGTGTGTCTCTAGAGGGAGCCTGCATCGCTGCAGATTATCTTGAGTAGGGTGCTTATCGCTAGAGGTCGCCTTTAATGCTGCTTGTCAATTTGGTTATCGTGTTGGCCGCTAGAGGGCGACGCATGCGCTGTTGCTGATCATCACTGAACCCAAGCTGGACCCAGCACGGGCTCAGGCTGAATTTCAAATGCAACCAGCTGGACCACGGCTGGACCCAGCTCGGGTTCAGGCTAATTCCATTTCATAGCTGGAGCACGGCTGGATCCAACTTGGTTCCACTCTGATCTTTGTCCATCGTACTGTGTCTCTTGGGAGAGTGAAGGCACTTTGGGGTTATGTATAATATGCTGTTAGCACCCATCGCCAAAAACTTGACACGGAACGCAATTAAATTTGAATAAAAAAACTTTGATTACTCAGGGGCATTAACTATATCATCAACTCAACAAAACAACATCAAACCTTAAACCATATTCGGTGACCATTTGAAATCGTATGGATACAAGAAGTAAGGTTAAATGAGGGTAAATAAGTTTACAAAGCGCCAAAAAGTTTCTTTAAACAATATGAGCTCAGAAAATATTTCTCGAAGTTTTATGATTAAGACCCATGTGTAGCTAAATCTAAGTAATGTAAATATGTACACACACACACACACACATATATATATATATATATATATATATATATATATATATATATATATATATATATATATATATATATATATATATATATATATATATATGTATATATATATATATATATATATATATGTATATATATATATATATATACATATATATATATATATAAATATATATATATATATATATATATATATATATATATATATATATATATATATATATATATATATATATATGTTTCATTCATTTCTACTTTGAATTTGCTAACCCTTCTTTATCTGCGATGTAATTTGGATATTAATCCTGTTCGTTATACTTGTCACCCACGCCAGAGCGTTATATTACTTTAGATGACTTGTGCATGTACATCATTTAACATTCAACATGTGAAGATAACCTTTTGGCCGTCCTTTGATAATTGCCATTGCACCATGGACCTTTCCTTGACTATTACCCATTAGCAGTGATGTCACAGTGACTTTCCCTAACGAAAGCCATTCGGCCATAGAGGGTCCAGTGCAATCAGGAGCGGTCTTAGCAAATCGGCGCTCACATAGCTCACAAGCAGTTTGACAATTTTGATAAAAATCTTTTAGGCAAAACCATAGTCTGGAAAATATTTGAAGGAGAGATGTTAATTGCAACACTACCAACATCTCCCTTTTGTAAATTCATACTTAATTCCAAAGTAAGATTCGAAAGTAAGAAAGGTCCAGACGACAATGTCTGGAGGTAATCTTAAGTATGCAGAGGTTAATCATAATATTAGGTTCCTTGACAACGAATAGGGCCCAAGTTCTCAACAATCTCCCACACGCTAGGAGGGGCAGTGCGCATGCTCGCCTAGGTCAGGGACAGCACGTGTTCAGTTCAAAGAAATAGAAGTGCAACCCCGCCTGATATACATGGAATAGGATATGATCAATACATACTAAGTGATGGATTTTTTATAAAGTGTAACTGATGGGAAGACCTATTGCATTTTTTGAATGGACAATTCAGCAAAAAAGCCCCTAGTCCCGAGGGTAGTCTTCTCGTAGCTACGTGTGCCGTTGTTTCATTTAGCACTTACTAAGGCTATTTTGCATGTCCTGCAGTACCCCTATAGAACCAAGTCGTTTTTCATATCATTTTCTTGCGCAGATTGTAAAGAAACACACACTTCTTTGTTTCGAGCTTTGTATATGTTTTTCGTATGGCACAATGCCTTCAGTACAGTATGGAACAGGAGTATATAAATAGCCCCCATATTGAATTACTAGTACTAATTACTGCTCTAGTATGTACTGTGCACCGGTACAGTTCGTTATTTATATAATTAGAAGAATGCTAATACCTGTCAAACCAACTTATTTATTATGATAGTCCCCAATTAACACAAGTTGCATAGCTAATCATTTTTTTCATTCAAAAGTTAATTGTTTGGAGTTGAACACGCCTTTTTCATAGTTTGTCAAATTCTTGTTATTTTTGCTTTTCTTTTTGGCAAAATATCGGTATTATCTCACTAGAAATGAATCTGCTTCTTGGTTTTGAACATTGGATTGCACTTAACGTGCTAACTACCATAATTTCGCGTATATAAGATGCATGTTTTTACATATGACGCAACCCTTTAAATTGGGGATGCGTCTTATACATAAACCTAGAAATCTAGATTTGTTTTACATCGGTATCTTTTATTTGGAACTTTTTAACCGGACACCGGTCACATGAAGTAGCTATAACTGAGAATACAACCTTTACTTGGTTATATAATGCTCTACTTTCTGGTATGGTTAGTGGCATCTAGCCATCCTAAACCTCAGCGAATCAATAGGCTGTTCCCCGGGAACGCTGCTCAGCCCATAAGCGTATCTAGGAGCTATGATGTTCAATTGGGCCCAGAAGTACCATAAATGTAATGTATGTGTCTACAAGAGACATCTTGTCTCATAAACTTGTCTTTCACACAATTATGGTCTTTATTTCTTACGTTATGAGTATTTGTCAAAAAATAATGCCTCTTGAATAGTAGTAAATAACATATACTAGTATTTAGGTTCATATGATCTCATAAGATATTTCGGAAATGGTACTGTTATGATTGAGATATGTTTGTATTGGTGTATGAATAGTCACCTGTTATATCTGTTAAGATGGGTATCAAAATGTAAGCCAATAAGTTCTTATTTGATGATGTGATAGTATTCAATACTATCTAATAGCCTTTCGTTCCCTTCACAACGATTTTTAAAAATCCACTTCATTTCGTACTTGAGCCAAAATGGAAAGCATTAGAAAAGGTATTGTCATTGTTCTTCAACAATGACAAAGTACCACTCTTTGGTAATATGCTATGACATCAAATGGAATGTGTGTGCCAATGTGCCTTTAAAAGCTCATTCATTCGTTCATTCATTCATTCATCCAACGCTTTGACTGACAGTTGTACCTATTGGTTATAATAATCCCTGCTCAAATGCCTCTCTTATATCCATTCATTCAGTGAGTAACTTTCGAAGTTGTAGGACCATGTCTGCCCTCCAGAATATAATGGCTGAACAAAGCAAAGCCATCTTAGTTGGGTTCGACGTGTCTGGCATATATAAAATGACAATAGAAGTAGAAGGTTCTGGCACATATAAAATGGCAATAATAATTTATTAAAGACAAAAAGGCACAGCGCTTAATGCATCATACATGTACAGACATTTAACAGGGCAAAGGAAACCCATACCTTGGGTGTTCTTCATGACCTTGACCCCCCCCCCCCCCCCCCCTTCGATGTGTCGTTAATGAAAATGGAAGCGACAATTTCAAGGTTTGTGCCGTTTTACATCACAGCAAGGTACGTTGTAATTTTCTTAGTGGCACTCTAAAAACCATCACTGCTTCCTAACACGACAGGAGGTAGAATGCTCTTTGTTAAGGCGTCCACGTGTCTCAGATGTCGTAATTGGGGAAGTGTGGAGTCATGTACCCACTAATTTAGCTCATCCACCAATCACGCTCCACTTTACGGCACTTCCTGCCGTAAGGCAGTGGTGTCGTCAAACCAATTGATTCGAGCGCCTTTTAAGTCAGAAGATAGTCGAGCGCAATTGCAGCTTCTTTTCTTGTGCCTTATCGGGTGCTTTTAGCAGAAGTGTCGAATGCCCGCGCGTACTGGTCGAGACCTAACTCAATATCCCTAATAAAGTGGAACATGAATAGAATCATTCTAGACGTCAAGCGTAGGTGCAAGTGCAGAGAAATTAAACAGTCGGAGACGCGTGATTTGTATTGTAGGAATCTCCAGAGAACATTCCTCATTAATAAGAACTTGATGAAGGTCGGATATCCTTTTGACCATTGAAGGGTTCCTTACAACCTTATCTCCATGACGACCAAACAGAACAGGAAGCTAGAATGATATAAATAGCGCCCGCGGTGTCCCCTGAAAATACCACCTTCCGTTTCGTTAACTGAATGCAGACCATTCACACGAGGAAACGTCTCGAAGGGACTCCGTGCTGTGCGTGCAATGCATGCGAAGCCATTGTTACGCACAATACGGGAAACTTATTGGGGTGCATAACATTGGCAAGTAGACAGGAAAAGCTGTCAGCAGGGCAGTGATATCTGTCACCCATGACCTTTAGCAAATATGTGGCGATGGCTACGATGTGCTGCTGCTGTGCTTCACTAGGATAAAGATAATGTTTTTCGAGGGATTAGTACCTAAGTTTAAATGAGGTGAGTATTTTGTAGATTTCATAATTATTTTTAGAGTTCAGATATACAATTAATATCAATTAATATTTGATATAGCCCCCTTTCCACCTAAATGTTCAAAGACACTTTTATATGAACCTACATCATCACTACTCCCGAGACTCCTAGCCGCGACTTCTCACAATCAGGCGCCAACTGTAGGTGGACAATCTTCGATGGAAAGCAATTTATACTGTCCCGCCTCCAAGGGAGTTAGGCGGTAGGAGAAGAAAATCCGACGTTGGTCAACTTCAATCGACGTACCTCCAGACATAGGCATCACCTTAGAGACAGGACCGACGGCTTAAAGTGCCATCCGAAACAGAAGCGAGGAAATTGAAATTTCCTTTTACCGCACGGCCTCCGGGTATCAAACTCAGATAGTCAGCGCTGCAGGTAACACAAGACTAACTTGTATGTGTACACACACATCCGCAAAAATGATATATATATATATATATATATATATATATATATATATATATATATATATATATATATATATATATATATATATATATATATATATATATATATATATATATATGTATAAATATATATATATATATATATATATATATGTATATATATATATATATATATATTTATATATATATATATATATATATATATATATATATATATATATGTATATATATATATATATATATATATATATATATATATATATATATATATATATATATATATATATATATATATATATATACATGTATATATATACATATATATATATACATGTATATATATACATGTATATATATATATATATATATATATATATATATATATATATATATATATATATACCCACAAATAAGGAGAGTGGTAGAAACATTGCACCACGCTGTTTATAGAATATTGGATCAGATGTATAAGACTAATATATAGCGGTATTTGCAGAAATGGGCTTTTGAATTGATTGGTGTTAAACGTTACATTAATCTGGCGTAAAGGTTTCGTCAATCCTTTGAGATAAGAGCTTATAATAGCATCATCTATCTAACACGCCTTTTGGTAAAAGGCTGTTTCGTTTGCGATATGGGCCAATAGAAGCATCTGGGATTAATGCTAATGGTACCAGGGAAAATTTGTTTTATGGCCCAATTAATATTTGCAACAAGAGCCTTTGAAAAACGTCTTGGTGTAACAGTCGTAATAGGTACAAGAGCGTAATAAAATTGTGAAATATGTATAGCATGATGTACTCATCAAGGCCATACCTAGGCTGATGGATAGTATGCCGAAGTATAATATATTGTATGTATCTTTATTGACTGCAACTTTCGTTTCAAAAACATATACAGGGAAACTACAATTAGTTTCCTGGGCATGGATGACCCTACAAAACAACGTAGCTTTGATTCGCAAGTTACGTTGGTCATTAATGTGCTTGGCTTACTATTTTGACATGTTATATGTGGGTGTTTGAACAACCAGGCACTGGTGGATGTCCGGTCGACTAGAGCAGGAATTAAATATCTGTACTGTATTCGTGAAGAGAATGGAAATCTTTTCACGTACAGCATCCTGTCTTTTTGCAATAAATAATCTGGGTTGGCATTATCAATATATGTACATCCCTTATTTATATCATTAAAACCCTCACATCTACATTATCACAGTTATTACGTAATATTTCAATATTTCTATTTTGCCCCTATCATCTTCGAATGTAAAATAAGGGTCAACTGCGCATGACACATGGATTTACATGGTCAATACAGACTTATTAACTAATTATGCACAAGGGCTGACGAACTTCAGCATATCAAAGATATGTTTACAAGTTATCTCAGCATATCCATGCCTTCTTTTTTCCTGTATGACAAAAACACGTTTCCTAAGCTGATTGGTGGTGTTGGTAAAACAAATGGTTTCGTATTGAAAAATTACAATTACAATTTAGCCCCTTACGGTGGATCTTCAAAGATTTGTGTAGGACTAAGGCATACGATTACGCAATTTTGAGTTGTTTCTGTAAGCATTGTTTCTATGCGCTACTATAAATGACTTGTCACTTTGAAATTATAAAAGAACCTGTGCATTATCAATAGAACAAAGGAATCTATCAAACAATGAAGTACACTAATTAAAATGGCTCTTTTGCTGGCATTATCTCATATTTTTTTATGAATAGCAATGTCGTATCTGATTTTTCCCTTAGGCAATCCCTAACAATGTAGAAGGTATCAATATCGCTAATGTGTTATCGGAAAAGGTCCGATAGGCTTTGGAAGAAAATGTCACATGCACATGGATACAGCGTCAACAGTCGGCTGATGCTTCCTTAATAACCATACACTTTCTAAACATCAAAGTCACATAACAAGGCAATAGAGTATGACATTTCCCAGAACACAGGTTCTCTCTTAGTTTTATGGTAGACCTCTAAAAGCCAATTCATACTGTGCGTGAGACGCAATGTGCACGCATTGACCCTTTGCTTCTTGGAGCGGGGGTCTCACATAATGTGAAAACTTGGAACATATCTGACCACATATACTTATATTTAGAAAATATTTACATGGCATCAACTCTCGATCAACTATTCCATTTTTGCCTGGTTTGCCTGCTCATATAGTGTGTGGATAAAATGCCGGCACTGTAGCTAAATTGAATTTTATTTTTATTTTTAAAAGCAGGGCTTCCCCCAAGATTATTGAATCTTATCTCATTCATATATCTTTGTCATACTTTTCAAATTTGGTATCGCGCCAGTGCAGTTTCATAATTCAATCATTATTTGATGCATATGTAAGGATTTAATGTGAAATCATATACATGTATTTGGAAATTTATTCTATTCTATTTATTCACTATTGTCTCATATCCACATTAATAAATACACTGAACACCTTATTTGAACCAATAGTTTTCAGTTCCAGATATTACAAATAAAAAAGCTATTATTGGTCATTTCCATTATAACGAATTTGAAACCTTTCATGCTTTCTTACAACAGCATTTGTTTTAGCTTTGTAAAAGCCATATTCTATGTCTACGCTGACTATCATCCAACCACATTTGCCGATAAAGAAGGACTATGTCAATAAATCTCCACGAAGAAAGGGAAACTGAACATCTTTTTGTCTTTGTGTTTGCACGTGGATTTCTCCTGATATCGTCTTTCGGTTCTCGAGCACGCTTGATCGATTTTGTCTCTTCTTGCCGCCAAAACTTAAGCCAGGTATTTGGCATGAGGGTTCTGTATCGATTAGTTAGGCCTGAAAACTGTTTGTTTCCTGTAACATTCCTGAAAAATAGGGTTGGTTGGTAGATAAATAATGTAGGATTACTCTTTTTTAAACAATGCGTGTATCATGGCAGCTGAAGCTGCAATGGAATGTTCTAATCCTGTATTTGTGTTTTGTTTTATTTCTGCAAACATGGCATGTTTTATTTCATCTTGCATGCTTGAAAATAATATTGAATCTACAAGTGGAATAGTACCTTCATACCGGTTATGCTTGGTCATAAAGCATTTAGTCTGAAAATACAAATTCCATTAGAGAATATGGTATCCAGGTCTTAATAAATATCTCCCAATTTACTTTCAGTTTTCTGATTATTCTTCGAGTAATACTCCTCATATTTCATTTGCATATAACTGTGATTCTAAATCTCATTAATGTGTGGAGCATTTCCTCTTTGTCTATCTTTATAAATAGATTTTTTCACCATTAAAATAGTAGTATCAAATATACCATTTACCATTTTCTTACCAAAAACCTTTTCAATATAACTCATTTTGGAGCTTAGTCCAATAAACTGTTGAAGCCTGTATTTATGTTGATTGGGAGTTTAAATTGCAGTTTAAACTCATCCTAACACAAGAGTGCGTAACAATGACTTCACGTGGAGGCACTGGGAGCGGCCATTTTAGTCTATTAATAGCTTATCTCAGGCTGTTTGGTACCCATATGTCGTTGGTAGCTATCTTATTGCTTAGCGAAATTCCAATTGACAGGTACATAAAAATTCCGGATTATATTTCAATTTTTTTTCGGTTTGATTTGAAAGCATTGCATGTGATACTAGATGTACCAAGATGCACTGTGAACATCAGGAAGACGAATGAGAATCGCTCAGGAAAAGGCAGAGATGCACGTATGAGATAATGCATGCCATGCAGCAGGCTTGTGATTGATGAGTTAATATTCTACCAGCATAAGGTTATCATAGGCCATCGATACACCACATATCTGCATCACGAAGGCAGGTGTTGCGAGTCCCTAGCTTCACCTACAGACACTTTTCAATTAGGAAATGCCATATCTGTTTCTAAAGGCTATAGCGTGGGCCTTGCTCATTTACTAGATCCAGTATATGGAAAAAAAAATTAACGCATAACGTAATTTGCACACCTCACCTTTACCAAAAATTGGATATCATCGCTTGACTTATCTTACATTTCCATTTCCTGATGTTGTCAGGAAACCCATTCGAAATACGTATGAGTCGTTATGTCTATGACTAGTAACAAGTGAGAAAAGTTTTTGCTGGTAATTATCGAAACAAGCGTTTATAAGGGGGTTTGGGGTAATAGTCTAACTTAAGGTACAGAATCATTCTCAACAGTATTGACATACATAAATATTTAGCACATACACGTGTTAAATAATAAGCAGGTGTAGTTAGTACTATAGATGAATTTGTGTGTGCATTGATTAAAGTTGCGGAAAAAATATTTGATTAAACAAAACTTATACTGCGCATATAGATTATAAAAGACCGTGTTTATAACCAAGAAACAGTAATTTTAGCCTTAACACTGAGGCTTTGGGCGTACGACGTACATGTAGACAAAAATACACCTATTAAAACATATCATACACTTAGAATATGATCACATGTAAAACCCGTCCTGATGTACAGTATACACCATGGTGTAATTTAACGGAGATTGGATTGAAAGAGTTGTTTAATTACCTTTTTCCATTAGGGAAGCTACTGTAAAAAGGGCGAAATGGCAAAGGGACACTCTTCAAGCAGTAAAGCAAGATCTTATGTTCCACTTCTTCATTTTCATTGCTCATCAAATCACGTGAAGGCAAGGTATTTTACCTGCACAAAGGCCAGGTAAAAATAAGTAATGGCCACCAGAGACGCCTCAAGGAGCCATGTATGATCTTAACCTATAAATTATTTTTCTGCAATCATATTTGCTATGACGTATATATCATTAATGTGTATCCAATTCATTATAAATTACGTCACGTCAATGCTTTATATCGTATAATAGCTAATTCGTATAGTATAAGCATTTCATCCTTGGAGTAAGATTCTCAAGCAATGTGTCAGAAGGGGGCTACTAAGGCCTATTACTTTTGACAATATCTCACTTTCGCTACTAATTCCATGAATAAAGCTGATAACATCTTTAATATCATACATCTCGTACCATTTGTTAATTGCCTCAAACAATCCATTTCATTATTGAATCAAATCATGCGCATTCGCTTATCATCCCTCAGGGCCCAGATTTGCTGAGATTATCTTATTTCATCCCGTTATAGTTATAATACTGTTTCCCTCTAGTCTACTCATAATCTTATCAAAACCCACGCACCTATATTTGTTTTCAAAATTTCACGTATTACTTTCTTTGTCATTCTAATTACCTTGATCGGCTGCAATATCTTAATAAAACCGTAAGCCTCCTTTCAAATCAGGATAACGAATACAAATAAATTCAATTACGAAAATACTATAGGTATTACTGCATGGAAAATAATAATAATAATAATAATAATAATAATAATGATAATAATAATAATAATATGTGTATTTGCTGTAATATTGGGTTTTAACAAATTCGTACTTATATGAACAATTTAAAGAAAGAATACAAAGGATACTCCAAATGATAACACAGAACTTATGAGGAAAAAGGTAAGGTATGTGAAGAGATGTAAAAATAACAATGAACCGAAAAGAATGCTGTATGTAGATCACGTAGGTCAAATTTCTAGTTTAAAGTCTGACATAACATTTAGTGTTTGCACAAAATGTAATTAACTGTAAATAAGTTATAAGTTAAGTGCCATCCTTTAACATGGACTGCGGAAAGAAAAACATGTTTTCCCATTCCTTGCACCTGCATCACATTTCAGGTGGCCGGTGTACGTACGTCATGAACCGCCGTCATGACGCGTTCCGGCCAGGTGGCCTTGCCTGACCCAGACAATGTCTCAGGTCTGCGCCGCTGTGACATTATGGCTAATGTACGGATATGTGAAGATGTGTGGATGACTGGGAGTAGCACTCGCACATGTCTCTCACCTTCTCCTCCTGCTCTCCTGATTGCCTCATCTCCTGGCCGCCACGTACAGATGGCGCTATCAGGAAGCCACGTTAATAAGCTTAGTGTCTGGTGCATGAACAATACGTTATCACGTCGGGCTTGTTTATGAAATATTGCAGGTATCTAATCATTCGGTTATTCAATACCAATGTTGTTATTCTGCTTGCCGATTGTTCACGTACATTGGTTACATTTGCTCGCTGTCTCCCACCAGCCAGGGCAAAATATAAGAAAGGTGCAGCCAGCTTCATGCTGTCTTTTACCACTGCACTAAATGTAAGTCTCAGGCTCAAATCTGACTCTGTGCAAGTGAAAATATTGCCAGTGACTTGGGTTTAGTTGGTGATTTTGACTGCCCAGTCCTAGTCTTTCCAAATTGCCGAGTTTTCTACTGTTGCCAATGAGCTCTCGGTGGTTTTCTTCGGGTACCCCTATTTCCGCCACCATTTACATATGGCAAGTCACTCCTTACTTAGCTGATCAGTTAGAAAGATATGTGGCTTATGATAACTGTCTGAAAACCACTCATAAGTCAAAAGTGGTCATGACGGTTGGAGATATAATTGAATAATAATTCCGTCCGTTATCCAAACTACCATGTTGCCAAATAGGATAAAATGGCAGTTGCCATCGAGTCCGAATCCCACATCAGCAATAGTTTACGGAAGGTCAAGGCTTTCATTGTAGTATATTGTCAATATGAAAAGTGTAGATAGTATTGAATAGTAAATATGTCCATATGACAATTTATCACAATATGTCAATATGTAGGGCTTGTCCTTTTGGATATAATCTGTGACAAACAGTAGCTTGTCCTTGGACCTCTTCATTGACATGGAATAACAATAAACTGTGAAATAACACGTGATTGGACACGCGAAGCATGGTATTTAGCGTGTATTTTAGGTAGCTTAGTTCCAGTATGTGGACTGCAGATGAGCGCTCAAGCGTGTGACATCAAAGAAAAGCACCTGTCTGTTCCGCACCAGGTTCTGTGATCAATACACTAACAAGTATAACACCTCACGTGCAAAGAGAAAGACTGCAAGGAATTTAACATTAAATAGTTGTATTGCATTGTGTATTGACCATGCCGTAAGAAATAGAATTACAAAGACAAGACAAGACATATACATAAGACATATATATATATATATATATATATATATATATATATATATATATATATATATATATATATATATATATATATATATATATATATATATATATATATATATATATATATTATATAGCAAAAAGAAAGAAATAAGAATTGAAAATTAATTCGTCCTAAACATTGACATTCAACTGAACTAATTTATAGATCTATAAATAGAGAATAAAACACAGATATACATTCTTCGTTACACATTATAGTGCTGAGCCTAAGATTGTGCAAGGGTGGATTTAGAATCAAATATGCATTTCATTTAGATATTGGAATTGCAATAGTTGTCATTTTTCTACAATGTTTATGCTCAATCGTTTACAGGCGATTTCGTACAAACAATTCTCTTTTGTCTAATGTCATTAGTCAGTAAAACCAATCATTGATAAAGGTAGCAATGGTGATTGACAACTGACGTCATTTTCCGTATCAATTTCTTCTTGGTACTAGCATTGCCACGGTTAATGCTATCGTATATGCTATCAAGAAAAAGCTAAACCTAACCAATTAACCTCTCGATGAAAGGGATCAGAAGAAGGGCAGAATAATCATAGTATGTAATCTACACGATTCACTTTGAAGAAATTTCAAGCAAGTGATTCTTTTGAAATTAGAAAAGGAATACTAGCCTCTCTTTAGATTCTCGGAAAATTCTACTCGAAGCGTTTTATGATCTACTAAACGCTTGATAAGATGTTGGCTATACAGTATGTTAGTTTCCTTTGATCAACTGATCCTCATCAAGCTGATCTTCATGACGTTGACAGAGCAATCGTGCATGTTACCATTTTTTTAGTGATATTGTTTTCAATCTGTCTGAAACCATACTCGTTATTTCTAATCTGAAGTGTGAAGATAATCACATAAAGATCACAATGTTACACGGAACATAATAACTTTATATGTGGCTTCTGTTTTGCTAATAACCGTTCGAAGGGATTATTTTCTTTAGTTTCGAGGAATTGCGGGACTGCCGCAATAGCCGAGTGGTTTAGAGCGATGGGCACCGACTACTCGCTGTCTCATATTACTCCCTACCAAATATACCGGCCGGGGTTAGATTTCGGCTCGTGGCTTAAAAGGTTGCCAGCTACTCTTGTTCGCAAACCTCTCTACGGTCCACGACCACTGATTTTGGACCTCACGACCTCTACGGTTGAGGCCAACTCCTTGAGGCACCCGCACGGCAATGTTGCGATCGCCACGGTTTTCGGCCACAAACAGACCGCACGGCGGATGGATGCCTTATGTGATCAGGCAGTGGTTTTCTTCAGGTATTTCGGATTCTTTCTCCATAATAGCTAGTGGCGATATAGACGTCAAAAAGCCACAAATACTAACGTCAAACGAAAGGAAATCACCGGATCGTTAATTTGAGAAATCGATTTTGAACTTTTGAAATTTTCGGAGGTTTTTTCCAAGTGTGCGTTCCTTGTGACCATTTCAATTCGATAACTACATACAAGTCCTATATCTCCTCTTTCATCTTTTATAGATCAAGCTATTACTAAGATTTACCTTAATGTCAGGTACGATATAAAGGTATGCACATCATTGATGAATGATGATAAATATAAGCTTAATTAGCATGTTACCTGTGAACGACAGAAAAATAATTATAAGAAATACTGATAAACGAGAACAAAACAGCATTGCGGGTGGCGTTATATTGGGTATCATTCAATCAATCGCTGCTATGTTAACCCTTCTGCTCCTGGGGCTACTTTCGTCAAATTCACAAGAAGGCAAAAATTTACGAAAATCACTAAACCTTGTCATGTTGGTATTATTTGAAAGCCCTGCAACGAACTATCCGATATGTAACCATGTGCCAATGTTTCAGTCATTTCTTTGCTTTTTGTCAGCATGTCATATTGACCAAATTACCCATCAGCAGCAAAAGGGTTATATTTTTCCATGTTATGGTAGCAGGTAAGGAGCCACGTACACTGTAGATTCCATCTCACAAACTTAGAGAGGAAATATGACGGATGACAGGTGGCCTTCATCCATACACTAATAGTAAATTTATAGCGAGATAATATATGAAATTACGGCGTACTTCCATGATTGGAGCTGCCTAAGATGCCCTCAGGGTTATTGATGAAAACTGCACGTTCAAGGTATAGTATCACCAATCATAGTCCTGATGACTTGGGTACAAGATATTGGAGGTGACATAGATAGGATTAAGGAGTTGATCCGGTGGATAGTTTCCCATTATAATTGATACTTCCACTATTAACTCAATCTGTTAGTCACGAGGGACGAGAAAAAATACTTCAAGAACGTATAGTGATATTTCCTGAAGATGCATGATTCGTTTTCATGTTACGTAAAAATTAGTGCCTGTTCGAGCGATGAAAGCTATTCTGCATTTTCCCCCGGGAAGAAGCTAGTCTTCGTTGTGCCTGAGGATTGCGCTGACGTAATTGACCAATAACAATTAATCAATATGCCTCAGAGAATATGTCTGCAATATGCAATTGCAGCTGTTTTTGGTCATTAGATGCTCACCATGAAGCACTATGGTGAATACATGCCCATCGGCACGCACAGGTATGTGGAAACATGGGTGGGTTTAACTCTTTTGCTGCTGAGGTACGCACGCACAGGTAACTATGTGGAAACATGGTGGGTTAACTCTTTTGATGTTGAGATAGTCACGCACATGTATGTGGAAATATAGCTGGGTTAACTCTTTTGCTGTTGAGATAGTCACGCACATGTATGTGGAAACATGACTTGTTTAACTCTTTTGCTGCTGAGGCGACTTTTGTTCAATGCATAAGACTGCATAAATGTTTAAACACCATCTTTATCCTGCCATATTGGTATTCATTTACTTATTAGTTTGGATCAGAGGAGTACCAATGTGGCAGGGCTTCAGCCATTTTCAGCTACTTTGTATTTTTCTATTTTAAAAACCGCCGATAGCGGAAGAGTTAATACTTCTATGAAGTCGTTATTGCTAAAGATTCACAGACAATATTTCATTATTTATAATGCTTTATTAACTATTTTCTTCTACACAAAAGCAGTTTCAATAGAATGCACAATTTTATAAATTCGAAAACATAAGCAAGACATAAAAACCATAAGATATCAATTACACACACACTTTTAAATCATATAAAATGGAAAGGCACATGTGCGTCAATTCAAAAAGTAATATTCTAGTTCATAAATCGGATATCCAAGCTGTCAGTTAATCAGGAAATCCTTCACATCAATAGACAATACTCATCTTAGCCTACACCTTCCTTAAGCCTTAGGTTACGTATGTAAATTTTATGGACGTATTGGACAGAGATCAAACGTATTGCGTCCATTTGTTTGGAGTTCAGCCCAGGTATTGGTTTCCCTATCAGTATGACAAGTGTATCATAATCGCCTCTAAGGAAAGTTGACCCAGATCCATCAGGTATCTTTTTCACAAAATTGTGGAATGAAAATTTCATGCATGAAAATAAATTTTCCATGCATAAAAAAAATAATTTTCATTTTCATGCATGAAAAGGAAATTTCCGTGTATGAAAAAGAAATTTGCATGCATGAAAAGGAAATTTCTATGCATGAAAAGATTTCATTCATGAAAAGAAAATTTTCAGGCATGAAAAGGAAATTTTCATGCATGAAATCTTCATGCATGAAACTTTTTAGTATCAAGGGAGTATCAAATACTAGTAACTCATCTCGTTCAGATTATAGGCACGGGCATTGCATGATCATGTGATTTACGTCATCAGCTGCTGCCGTAAAGCACAGGTTAAAAAACCTACTGCCTCCCTGAAGGCTCTTAAGCCGGCCATCGTCGACTTTAACTCATTATACAAGTATCACGTAGCTGTACCTTTTTCCTCATTATCTTGACAGAATGTCTTTGTTTTATTGCATCTTGTAGGCCAGTGACTCCAGCTTTTTTGGTCATAAGTTTTAACTCTATTTTTGTTGGTTTGTTTATCAGGGCTCGATATCTTAGGACTTCGATAAACCATAGACTGCCTCAACCAGGTCTACATGTAAGTATATACAACAAAAGCAGGTGAAACACTTGACGCTTAAACTTATTCATCGGTTTCAACCCTCACTTTTATTTTGGAAGGGATGAAAGTGTTCCTCACATCAGGAGAGAAATTGCCATTTTAATGTTTTTAAAGATATCAATATTTTTGTTGTTTTTTTGTGTTCGAACAGTGCGTAGCAACAATTTTCATGTAAAAAAAGCCAGAACCAAGATGAAAATTGATTGGCAGCCTGTAGGTCACGTGATTTGATCGAAATGAGGCAAACCTGTTTGATTGGACAGCCTAACCAACGGGACGTGATAAAAAAAAAACGCAAAGACCTTGTTTTCGGGACTGTGTGCATCTATGCATAAAAAGGCCACTGATCTCTTGAAGGTTAGGGATATAAATAATGGCGTCACCAGTCAAGCACCTGGCTGCCTTGTTGGATTAAACTGTCAAGGCTGGAACAGGAGTTTTGTTGAGAGATGAGACACTAAAGCGAGATGTCATTGCTAAAGTGTCGTTAATTCGATTTCTCCGCATGGCTGCCAACGCTAGTTTGAGATTTTCGTCGCCTGTGGAGTATAAAGGGGAACGACATTCAGGGACCTCGCTGTACTCGTTCCCAAGGTCTAAGATAACACAATAACATGATGCTTTAGTTGGCCCAGCTGTACCCACACGGAGGAGGGCAGCCCCAATAGCCAAGTGGTCCACGCTATTAATAATAATAATATTAATTGATATTTGAATTAGCGCCCTTTTCACCTATAATGTTCAAAAGCGCTTTAAAGAAACTCAGTGGACAGTTGTTTATGGTCCATATAGCCAAATTAACTCCTTTCGAAATAGCAATGTTTTCAGCTGTTTCTTGAAGTTTTGCACACTAACAGCAGCCTTGATGTTGTCAGGGAGTTAATTCCAAGTGGCTGTTCACTGTTTCTCACGACTGCACGGGTCTGAATTCAGCTCTAAGCATGTGAAAAGGTTATCAGTGACTTGGATTTAGGATGTGTATTTTCTCAGGTCTGTGTACTATTTCACCCACATTTCCCGTATTGACCTCCCACGCCAAAGATTCCTTTATTCCACAGCTCTACATGTACACGTTGGTCTCAACACATTGGTCTCGAGATATGTGAGAAGGTTGCCAGTGACTTGGGATTAGGCAGTGTTTTCCCGGATATGCCTCACCCCTCAGAGTTCACTCAATGGTTTCCCGTAGCGGATTATATCACACCCACAACCCGACACTAGGTGATAGAGACAGTGGCGTACAGGATGCAATCTTATAGCACAAAGACTCTCTGTCATGAAAAGAATGCATCTTCATGTACCTGGTGATAGGTCTACATTAACAGTACATCTAATTTATATTAGGGCTTTCCTCGAAGCCTACAATGTCATAAGGCTAGCAAAAGTAGTAAGCAGGCAGAGTAGTTTTTCACCCCTAACATAAGATTAACCAATTTCTCTCAGACCATAACCTCAGGAATCAAATTAACTTCGCTCAAACTATACCATGTTAGATATGATTTCACTTGGTTTCCTGTCCAGAATGAGGTACTACAGCTTTGTAACGCAATGCAAACTGGGTAATGTTGCCCATGGGGGGCTTTTAGTTGAGTCTGACGCCTGCCGCTTCACTAGTGGTCGCCAGGGGAGTAACTTATGGCTGCAGTCCTCGTGCTCCGTTTGAGGGACTGTTTTACTAACATCTCGCCTGCCTAAGGTGGGCAATTTGGGTTGCAGCAACGGAGGCGCACTCGTTTAGGTGCTGGCAACACTGCTCTATAGCCACTAGGTCAGGAACGCGGAATTCCGAACAAATTACTCTGCACATTTAGTACTGTGGATGAAAATATGGAATTCCGAACAAATTATTCCGCACATTCAGGATTGTGGATGAAAATAAGAAATTACGGACACATTTCTCCGCACATTCAGTACTGTGGATGAGAATAAGGAATTCCGAACAAATTATTCCGCGCCGCCCTAAGCGACAGTGACGGTTGATGGGGAATTGGGCTAGTAACCCGGGAGTGGAAGAAACTACTTGCCTACTGCTAATAACTGCAATTAACATGCTCACTTAACTGGGGTTTTGTTCCCTTATGGAACATTATCGTTTCACCATAAAAATGATATAATACGGTTATAGCAAATAATTGCATCAGTTCAGTTGAAAGGTTGAGGTACACACTCTTTTTTTATGGAGTTTTTTAGAAATAGGTTTATATATATATATATATATATATATATATATATATATATATATATATATATATATATATATATAATAAATATGTATATATATCTTTAGAAATATATATATATATATATATATATATATATATATATATATATATATATATATATATATATATATATATATATATCCAATGTGTTACTTCAAAATGTTTTGGAGTTCTGAGTCTCCTCACATTGCCCGTAGCAGACTTGACTAGTATTCATTGAGATCTGGGGAGACTGTTTTCTGTCTCTCATCAAGCTTACCTACCTCGACCTTGCTTGTCTGGCGTGAGGTTAGCGCTATCCAACATGTTTACCTCAACTCGCTACGTTCCCAATTTACTTGAGTTTACATTGCAATAATGAATAGCATAATCTCCGAGAGAGGAAGAGATTTGCACAGCTGTATTGAAATCATTGCGATTAGTAATTGGAATTAAGCCACACGTTCAGCAAATCTATACCACCCACTTGAAAAGATGCTCAATCACAAATAATGAGTAAGTCAAAATAAATAAAAGATATATGTAGTTTATTTTTGAAAAGATCCAACTTAACCATTCTCAGATCAGTATCTAGATGTGGTTTAGTAATGGGAAAATATATCTAAATATCCACTTGTACTACAGAGTGTAGTGTAATGTTTGCACGTAGTTTAATAACGATGTTTGCTAAAGAGAATAGGTTTTCTTTCCCAAACCCGGATTTCCAACCTGTCACTAAATGAACTAATTGCGAGTATAGCGTATATTTTCGGAATTCAGTTTATCGCCACTTTTCCTGCCAATTTAGGACTAGATCGTGGTAAGTCAGTTGTAGAGGTAATAGCGGAGTACTCGGTGGAAACCACCGACTAACTACCGGTCAATGGCATCTTTCTCACATGCACGGAAGTGGAGTCGAATCGGATCCATGGGAAATAGTGAGAGGCAAAAAGTGAGTGGCAACTCTTTAGATCACTCGGCTGTTGGGCCAGCGCATTTTTTTTTTTGGGGGGGGGGGAAATTACCGACTGAAACCCACAACGTCACTGGCAACTTTTGCACATGTCTCGAGCCGTCTGTGTGTGCGTTGTTGGTGTGCTTTCTGCCTATTATGGCTATTTTGCGACAAGTCATTTGCTAAATGGTCGAGAAAACTCATGTGCCAGGGGTATAACCACCGAGTAATTGCAACTCACTGGCATTTTTTTCAAATAACTCCAAATGGCCTCGAACCCGGGCCCTGTGGCAATGGTGAGGGACAACATTGCCAAAGTTGGTTGCAACGCATTAGACCGCTTGGCGTTCGGGGCATCTCCTGCACAAACGAATACACAAATACACACACTAAGTCACTATAATTAAGCAACTTTCCCACATGCTTCGAGGGTTTGAGGTCGTGGGGGAGTTTTCTGTTATGTTATGGCTACATTCTGACAAGTCAGTGCCCGGGGTAAACCGCAGAATTATCTCACCTGGCTAACGATTTTGCCACGTGCAGAGCCGTGGGTGTAATGGTTAATCCTTAGGGGAAATCAATATCTCAAGGTGGGCGGCGGTGGTCGGGGTGATGTGATAAGTTTGGGTAGTGAGGTGAGAGAAGGCCGGGAATGATGGTGTCAGAGGGACCTGGATGACTAGTGTTAGAGAGAACCAGAGTCGACAGGAAGGGAATCCTTTGTAGAAGAGATGTAAGGAGCTCGGCATTTCGCCGAGAAGCCCTGAGGGTTTCATCGAAACCTTTGTAGGACACGTTGGAAGTGGAATGCGGAAACAAGGCGCAGCGCCATTATAGCGATGTTCATTTCAATCTAATGAAACCGTGAAATAGACATGGCTTCAGGTGGTGTCGTCATGGTTACAGTTCGGAGGAACAATATTCTTAAGAAAGTGTGTCACCGAATAACAGGTATCTGTCGATAGTGTATAGTATCATCCGTGTCTGAGAGAGGTAGTTCCTATGGCATCGCTTACATCTATAACTTTTTCTAAATTGAAAATATTAAAAGAAAAGTGAGTGTATGTAAAATATTCCTCTTGGCTTTTTTATGAACACAAATCGTAAGGTAGCTTTACTTTTTTGGCTAAGTTTTTCTGCTATCCAGCTTTTATTTGACTATACAAAGAATATATTGACCGAAAGTTCATCACATATGTACTCTTCCAGCAGGGTGTAAGATTTTGGGGATAAAAAACTGAAGAAAGGGGAGCACAGGTTTTCAAATGTTTACTCCGTTAAAATCTTATAACTATTTCGTTCGGATTTTTCTGCTAAATTGCAAAACGTTTAGAATAAAGTCAAATTTGAAAGAAAATGTTATATCCTTCACACTAGAATACTCTTAGCTATTGATGAATAAAATTTGGGGAAAATACGTTAACATTTGATATTCAAAATGCATGATTAAAGCGAGCATAGACTTATGAAAGTAATATAGAGAAAATAGCCAAAAATGTGTCCTGATAGTGTGCAAGCCTGTGTGAGTTTCTACAATAATTGGTGTCTTACTCTGCTCAGTGATGGCCTAATTACAGTTGGTCGGAATACAGCAGCAGCTTTAACGTATGTAAACAGTCTCAAAATTACTTTGTTATATTCACAAATTAATCCCATAAATCACCTTAATTACAATGTCGGCATTTAATTCGTGCACTAAATGAATGGGCAGTACGGACATAATACACGACCGTAAGTCCGATTGCCACCCAGTTTCCTGGGCATGGGTGCGTCCACATGTCCCTGACCTCACAACTGAACGTAGTTTAGATTCGTGGGTTGTTGATGAACTTGGCTTATTTTTTTGACCATGGGTATTTGTACCATCGGTCACTGGTAGACGTCCGGTCGAGTGGTGTAGAATTTGAATGTCTGTACTGAAGAGTAATGGGAGAAATATGATGCTTTAGATATCCAGGTGCGCATGTAGCACAAAACCTAAATTAAACAGTACACCCTGACCGAATCATAACGGTATGCCATAGACCAATAAATACGTTACTTCTTATCAATTATGTAATAAATAAATTTTTAAAAATGATTAATTATCATGTATTTTATTCAATGAATTAATTGACTTCAAAACATGCAATGAACCAATCAATGTGTGATTAATAAGTATGCATGCATTGCATACAATTAATCCAGCCATTCTATCATGTTTGTAACCGATAGATGATACATGCCTAATATTTTGTGATTTGCCTCCTCCATACCACTGTATAGGTTCGCACAACAACACACCTACGAGTGCATTTGTTACCTTGTGTGCTTTGTTATATTCCTTACGCATGCCGTATTCTTCACGCAAAGCATCTTTTATCCATTTCAGCATGCAGTGACGCTTCGTGACGCCGTGTGTTGTTGTCGGGAAAAGTCACAAGGGCAAGCATCATTATCTTAATGGCGATTGCGGTATCATTCCATTTGGGCATGTGCGCGACGACTAATCACCGCATCATGAAAGGCCCTTTAATGAATTGGCTTTTTTGATGCGCAAAGGGGAATATGGCGATAAAAGCAACCATCTATTACCATATGCATAAGCACGGCATTAAGAACGGTAGACGTGTGTTAAGCCTAGACTATACGGGTGGGTAATGTTCCCATCATGGCAGTAGATATGTGTGCCACGAGGGGGGCTCACCTACAAATCCACAATTATCGTTGAAATATTTCATAGGAGGGTTTTTCATATTTACCAGACGAGTTGAGGCCAGGTATGGCCATAAATAAGGGTAGAAAATTGGCAGGTGCTGTATACTTTAAGCCTAGTATATCATACACAGAGCTACTTTTATTACTTCAATTAATTGCCTATTGCCTGCTGCTAATATATTATCTTCCCTCATTATACTGGGATTTGTGATTGCAGCAAAAGAGATTTTGGTCTTTTTGTCTCATAGATTTACATCGCAATATATACACATGTAAGCATGCCTTCGAGTTGACATGTATTTTTCTTGCCAACTGTTGATGTTTTACAATTCAGGTGTTATTTTAGCACCAAAGTTTGTCATCCTCTTTGTCTGTTCACGGGATGTACGAAGTTTTTCCAAAAAGGTGTGTGGAAACCTTGTTGAGGTTGTGCATACATATTCACTGTAGTGTATCCCAGTTATATAAGCTACCAACATAATTTACAGTAGAACTTTTCATTGTGAACACCTCAGAGATGTGAACACCTTGTATTGAGAACAAATTTTCCCCATTTTCCTTACATATTGAGAAAAGACCTCTTGGGTGCAGACGCCTAATTTGAAGACGTTTACCCCGATCCAAAGGTGTTCACTTATCACAACTTTCACCGTACAATATTCCAAGACATAACAAAAATTCAGAGAAAACTATTCAACCACAATTTCTGTTTCTATTATTCATATGATAATTATGAATTGATAAACCAAAAAGGTAAAAGAAAAACAGGGCCTTTTATTTGTGAAGACGTTTTATGCCCATATTCAAAAACTGCACTATTAATTCTGAAGTCTGGGGATTTCAGCCGACAGTGCTTTTAAAGTGCTAGATAGTCTCCTATTAAAACATTCATGGAACAAAACATACAGCGATATGACAAAGCCTCGTTTAATTACATTTTCCCTTCTTAATAGTGTATTAGCGCAACAAAGAGGTAGGGAAGCAATAATTTCTGCTCTTGCGCGTGGGTAGTTTCATTTAAGTCATTACAATGGGGAAAAGGATGGATCTGCTGTCGTATTAATGTTATATCTCATCGTTCGTGATGTTATTACATTACATTCTCACAGGCGAGTAGCTTAAACATGATTCATCATCTTTTTCTCGTTTGATTTCGAATTAATGAGCTTGTTACCTAGTAAAAAGAAATCTTTTGCTCTCATCGTATTGACGTTTGCTGATCGGAAATTCTATTCGGGTCGTTTGATGGTTGCTTAATTATTGCATTCGCATTTCGTTCATTAAAGAAATGGCTGTACCCAAAAATGATTAATTGGTATCAAAGTTGATGAGCAACTACTGCTAGGGCCTGCATTGTTTTTTTGTTCCTGGAACTTTAAATAATGTCAATATTTTTAATGATATTGGTTTTTGTTACTTAAACACTTTCGGAAACTCTCGTTGTATCTTTTGTTAATTATCATAAAAGTAACTTCTTTTTGGTCATGTGGCTTTGAGACCAACACATTCTACACACACGCACAGCGCACGCAAACAAATACACATATTATATACATAGTTTGATAGATAGATATTAGATAGATCAACTTCGGGCGAATTGCAGGTATTGTAAACGGCTCCATCATTTTAGTCAATGTATAAAATTAACAATTTATATGAAGAACAATGGGTAGATCTTGACCTTTGGGACTGATTTTATGAATAACGATAGCATAAATAACTAGCAAATACGTTTATCATTTCTTGGTCAAGCTTAAATAGCCCATTTATCATAGAGGCAATATAATCATATATTCTATATATGGCCAGTATGGATTATGAGAAGTCATGCCAGTGACTTCCTATTACAATCTAATTTTAGACATTGCATAGCGTGTATGGACTTCAAATATAATGCGAATACGTGAGTTGGCAACAGTATTTAATCTCTCGCATGCTATTACGGAGATACTGCCTATTTTACGGCTTCTCTTTTGTTAGATATCAATGGTTCTATCTAAGGTTATCATTACCTTAGTAATAATAAGAATACATGTACGTCATTTCAGAAGTCTAATTTGAGCAATTATCAAACAAACTCTAATACTGCCAAAGTACATACATTTCTAGCACCACATTTGTAAGTAGTGAACTACTGAAGTCAAGCCAAAGTTATACTGTCTCTACTTCTGTTTGTCACAAACCGCTCTTTGTGACGATTATGATGACATTTTATTTGTAGGCAAACCGTACAGTACTGCACTCTAGATAGTTGATAGAGTACATATTAAGGTATACAACATGTCCCTGCTAATGAGATAATCGTATCATTTTGAGAATAAAAGTTAATGGTTCAAAGCCACCTTAATTGAGGAAAATCTGAAAGTGTAAAGAAAATACACGTTATAGGTTCAAAGCATCTTAAAGGACGCCATGCTAAACGATTTAAAGACCAGAAAAACACCTTTACGGAAAGCAGTCATACCCGAGCGTAATATATTCGGCATGTGCGTCTGCATCAGGGCTTTGCTTTTAATGATGACTTGGTAACCAATTCCCGAAGATCAATCTAAACACATTGCCATATTCCAAGCAACGTTTATTGAGGAAATACGAGTGACAGTATAGATACAGTATAGATGTGTTACATACAGAAATAAGCTTAGCAGGGAAACACCTACAGTTCCATAGTGGAAAGCTTAAATGAAATCTTAAATGTTCTATGATAAACATGTGGACTTAATCATATTCATTTAACAGAGAAACTTGTACAGTTCCAGTGACACATGTCATTTGTTCTATATTCACCGTGTACTTGATATTCAGCTAAACAGATGTATGAGATCTTCATAGCAGTAGCAGGAGCATGTTATGAGTACTGAATAGCTTGTTTGAAGTGTTCTCAATTAGAAAAGTGCCATCAAGTTTATAAAAGCAGATCAAACACGATAGAAGATGCACATAAAGGACAATTCTGATGGAAATGTTGTTTTTTGATCACAGCAGATAAGCGATAGACGGACATATCCTTTGTGTAGGAAGCTGATCGGCAATACTAAAAAAGCGAAAACTACCGAGGAGGAGGAAGTCCCGAGGCGCCTACTCAACACAACACAATTCTATGAAGTCAACAAAATGCCATATCAAAGAGAAATGGTGTGAATTCCATATCGATTTCAAATGGGCCATTGATCTAGCGTTTACTTATTGTGCGGCTAATTGAAGAGTGGCGATGGGAGACAAATTAGCCTGGCATTTTGGAAAGGGCGAGCAGGATCATTTTATTGCAGTATTTGTCATATTGCTGCTGGCTATGGAGGGGGGTTCTCAATGATCATAGACTTACGCTGAAGTAGAGAATCAACTAAATAAACACCATATATCGACACGTTACGAATTGCCTGTAATTGGTCACATATAGGGTGTAATCAACTCTGAATGTGAAGCAGTGTCATTTGCTCTGACTGGCACACTAGGTAATGCGGTACGTGTCCCTAATTGTAATGAAGTAATGTACAAGAAACTTATACAAACAACAGAAAAGTGATATGAGACAGATATCAACCTATCAAAACCTCTTGCTCAATTTCTATTTTCGTCACTTTCTGCCATATTTAGGCTTAATTGCGACTACCTACCAAGTTAAAAGTAGTCGAGGAAACTCGAAAGCTACCGACTATCCCCACGTCATTGGCAACTTTCTTACCAGCTCCGGGGTGATTCGCCCCCGGCTGGTGGTGGGAGATAGTGAGCTGTCAGTAGCAACACCATGCACTTCTTCTTCTTCTTCTCTCTCTCTCTCTCTCTCTCTCTCTCTCTCTCTCTCTCTCTCTCTCTCTCTCTCTCTCTCTCTCTCTCAGAATTCCCAACACTAAGTGTATGTATATGTATAAAACATGAAAAGCAGAGGTATTCAGCTTCGTATGGTGATAACCCAAGTGTAGATTGGTAAAAGGCATTGCGTATCTATTACCCGCTGTCTCTCATCACTGCCAATGTTCTGGGTTCGGATCCGGCTCATGGCAGGAGGCTTTCCCAACACTACAGTTACTTTCGCCGCTTGTGATTTAAAGCCTTGAAATGTCAGAAATATGATGATGAATAAAATACCAAAAGCCATGATTCCATTCTCTTCCATGTACCCTTGTCAGTATTGGTTTCGGTGAAAGACGTTTGCTCATTCTCTATTAGTATCTGCCCTAAACAGCAAGTGAAGTACTTGCAAATATACAGACCACAGGCCTGGAATTCTTTAGTATAAAAGTAAAGCAATATCTTTGGGTATATTGAGTACTTCTATAGTACAAGTAGTATTTCATATACACGAAATTCAATGTCTAGTGTGCTACGTTGAATGAATGGTTTCTATGGAAACCAATTCAAAGTCACCTCTTTATCTGATTGGTTGCTGTGAGTGTATTGCACTTCATGCACCTTTGATCGCTCTCTTGGTTGATCAGAATATAACATTAGGTAAATTACGAAAGGCATATCAAAACGAGTTAAAGCGATGGTAACATTTAATGTTTGTATTAGGTATAATTTTGTAAACTTACAGTTACAGTCAGTAGACATACAATAGATGTAAAATACAATTTATCTTTGAAAGTATTCATCATATTTCTGTATGTCCATGTACATCATTAGACCGAGAGCACAGTCCCGTAGTATGGTAATGTTTGGTGATGAATGAAGGAGGGGTGTGATACATTGCCAGGTCATGAACTCTGGTATGTGAATAGAGTTATCGGGAAGTTGATTAATAATCAATAGTTACATATTGAAAGAGGTTAATAGATCAAGGTTTCAGTCAGAAGATTGAGAGAAACGGACGAATGTCCTCATTTGCCAACAAACTGTTCAGTCACGCTTTTGTGTTGAATGGAATATATCGGAAACTTATCATTTTTCCTTTTTTGCCACACCAATGATCACGTGTGACTGGTACATGTAGTTACGTGTAGCAGTTGGTTGAACCGGAGTACCCAAGAGGGGGTGAAACTACCGACTAACTTCATGCTACTGGTAACTTCTCACTTAACATGTTAGATTCAAACCATCGTGGACCATTTTTCAGTGGCGAGACACATTCAGCAGCTGGTCGGGAAGCAATGCACTGGATCACTCAGCCATGAAGACAGCCACATTATGTTGGGTGGTCTATCTCCTTTCACACTCATCACAATTCTTTCCCTTTTTTAATTTCAGGAACAAAAATACTTAAATTCAAATAGATCCTATATGAAATATATCGTGGAAATAGAAAGGATGGTGGCCCCACCTTTCAGTAAAATATTATCAATTTCAGGCAGAATAAATGTAGATATCAACCTGATAAATGCAAGAACTTTCGTTGAGCCTTTTTCTCAAGTACTTGGATCACATTTTGTATATTTGTGAGGTATCTGTAAACAAAGATTATACAATGATGTTTGTTGTTATTGTAGAAATCATTGTTATCGTAGAAGTTACGGAAACATTCATCTGCGTTACGCTGTTGGAGAACGCATTGTTTATTCTCGACATTGCTTGCGGATGATGCTAAAATCTGAACTTACACAAAAGAAGTTCAAGTAATTTGCTGCGGCGTCCTGTTGACGGCCGCATTGTTTAGTCCTGATAAGATTCTAGGCCAAAACGTCAGTTCTGCATTCTCGATCTTGCTCCGTGATTAATATGTAGTTACCATAATGACCTATGAGATATATATCATAAACTAATTAATTAAA
Organism: Maea johnstoni; assembly: GCA_963942565.1. Taxonomy (NCBI): domain Eukaryota; kingdom Metazoa; phylum Annelida; class Polychaeta; order Spionida; family Magelonidae; genus Maea; species Maea johnstoni. The sequence goes on along the minus strand of OZ012685.1, from coordinate 63,503,422 downwards.
ACTCAATGCCGATCAATCCACACTTTCCTGTTGGTCATTGCTCCTGTCACGCTACAGTTAATATTCCAATTAGTTCCTACGTGACTTGGGTTGAATAAAAGCGAACTGTTCAAGACGAATATGCCTTAGTACATTTTAATGGCGGGTTAGACAGTAAATCTCATTATAATTGTCTGATGGTACACGGTCCTTTAAGTTTGGCACGCGAACTAGCAGGCATTTATTAGCAGCCAGCTTAATGAGGCTATTTACCTTGACGAAATAGAGAAGCAAAAACACTAACGACTAAAGTGATTTAGTGTCTTGTTTTGGGCATGGCTGTCAGGTTTTATAGGCAGGTAGAGGAAAAGGTTGATATACATAACGCTAAAACATTTATAGTCGACATAGTATGTTTTATTGAAACAGCCTACCTGAAGTCAACCTTTAAATCCTACGTGCTATTAGTCACTAAATGTGTATACATCCTTTTGAGGAGATAATGCTATAAACCAAGTTTTATTTAAAGGTGTTTGATTCTAATGTTCCAGGCCTTCATCTACCAGTTGTACTAGTTGTTGGCGTTCATAAAGAGATGCTTTTGAAGTATCCCATGATGTATATCTTACTTTCTTTACTTTCTTTTCTTCTAAAGTTATTTCTTTATCCATACTTAATTTTTGACTCTCTGTCAGCTTCTCTGATATTTCAATTCCTTGTTCTATTTCTGGTGGGATGTTTTTTAACTTTATTCCTATTTATTCATATGAATTTTGATTAAAAAATCCTTTATCCTTTTAATATAAATTGCCACTGACTGCTATATTTCTCTCACCACTACCCGGGTTTGAATCCCGACTGGGACACGAGAGATATTACCAGTGACTTGCGGTAAGTCTGTGTTTTTGCCGGGTACTCCAGTTTACTCTATCACTTACAACTGGCTAGTCATAACTTGCCTCAAACATGGCCTAAACGCGATGATAATCGATATTCCCTTCAAGTTATCAGGATAAAGAGACTACACATTATAAATAGTCAAAAGATAACCAACAAACTACTTTCAATATGTCTGTACGCACACTCGTTGAATAGTAGATTTACTTAACAACGCATGAGCAGTTGTGGCCAAGCAAGCAAGCGCTTCATATATGAATGGGTCAAATAGTTCTCTATGGGCAAAGTGGAAGGAAACTCTGTGGGCGTTTTACAGAGATAATATCTGATACAATAATGAAATAGGATGCATTTATACCTAAATCACGTTACACGTAATAATTGAACGAGAGGTTTGTGGTGATTAGTGGTGCTAGATGCACTCAGCCCGGAGTGCCTGTGAGGCTAGAATCGGTCGCATGGCGTCAAGAATGTATTCTAATCATTCGCGTAATATCTGATGCTACCGTGATATGCGGTACTAAAACGTAGGCAAATAGAACAATGTGATTTAAAAGGTTATAGAACTGGACGTTTATAGCTGACTGGGCTGATTTCTATTGCTTTGTTGGTGGTTTTATGGTCTATAGTGTACGATGTGATTTCAGAAGCCGAGGTCTGAATTACAATGCTAGCCTTTGTACGAAAATCTCACGCCCACTGTTTATACGTATTTGTAGGCTGACCTGGAGAAATGAATGTATTGCTGGGTGTAATGAGTCGATAATAGGACATGATGCCATAGACAAGCTATTGTATATATATATATATATATATATATATATATATATATATATATATATATATATATATATATATATATATATATATATATATATATATATATATATATATATATATATATATTTATATATATATATGTACATATATATACATATATATAATATATATATATATATATATATATATATATATATATATATATATATATATATATATATATATATATATATGTGTGTGTGTGTGTGTGTATGTATATATATACATGTATATATACATATATATATATATATATATATATATGTATATATATATATATATACATATAAGTATATATATATATATATATAAATATATATATATATATATATATATATATATATATATATTATATATATATATATTTATACATATATAGGAGCAAATAAAACCGCAGTGATGCAGGTGCGAAGTTACCCAGGTGTTAACTTTTACTGAGACTGTTCACACTTCTTCGCAACTGTTCCTCACTGACATCTCAACCTTAAAGACATAGCATCCGATACGTATATCTTGCAACATGTGAACACAATGGTTTAATTATTATTATTATTATCATTATTATTATCATTATTTTTACTATTACTATTATCATTATTTTTAGTAGTATTATTATTGTTAGTAGTAGTAGTAGTAGTAGTAGTAGTAGTAGTAGTAGTAGTAGTATAAAGCGCAAAACAAATTGGGGATAGATTTACCATGGTTGCAGCATAATATCCCATTGGCATCTAAAGCGTGACTGTGGTGTAACATTGCTATGTATATTTAGCCATTTGTATAAAGTAATTATTTTCTTCTAGTGTTACTTTTTTGATGAAACATGTGCTTGGTTATCAGGGCGTGAGTACAATTCAGATGCAATGACCTACATGTACTTTGTTTTGGGTATAGGAGAGACATCTTTAAGACAGAGCAATATTGTATGAACTATTTGACTGAAAGTTGATGTTCCTGTTTGGGCATACAATGTACAATCCTTCAAATATTTTAATATTTGAGTCATCTAGACAAATTATATTTAGATTATTAGGACCTTCACAATTTAGTTGCAAATTGGTTAAGTATCACTTATTGGCATATTGTGTATGGAATTGGGTAGATGCATGCGTGCCATGCTGTAAGAGTACGTTACCTAACCGCTGCGGTAATCCCTTACTTCAGTTGACACATAGGGACTAAGACAGACAGTGGGCCGCACTAACTACTAATTACCTAATAGATCATCTTAACTCTAGTACGCCCAGAAAGACATACAGGTAGTCACTAGTGTATAGTATAGTTTACTAGAGTAAAGTATGTTTATTGACTGCATGAAAATGCAATGCAAAGTCAAACAGTATTATACAGCATACCTTTCAAATTGTAAACAAACCCTATTTGTTAACCAACCCCATAACGAACATGGAGGTATGTTTTGTGATAGGGAGTGATCACATCTCGGAACTTTCACTGACATCGTCGTTCGTTGAGCAGAATGGAGTTACCCCATACATGCTTGAAGCGGCCAAAAACATCTTACCTATTTTGGTAATATTTCCATAACAGAAGCATTTTCTTTTTAAATATAAGAAGGAGAAATGGTGATCAAAACCTAACCCACAACTCTCTTTCAAATATTTTGTGAATCCATGTTTATTTCTAAAGATATTTACAAAAGTACGTTTGGTCCAGACGACACTTGTACATGGGATCTCCGGGTATAAATAGGTTAAAAGGTGTGTTAGGAGAGCACACCGTCTGTCGCCACGGTAACATACGGCCAGCAGAGTGACCTTTCTATAAAAGAGAAAAGGTCTAATAGCGGCTAATGTATCTGGCTTGATTTATGATTTTGTTTTGTGTCCTTCCCCGAGCCAGAGGGTAATTTATTAGCTTTTCTCTCAATTAGACTAATACATTTTTACGGCGGAACTGTGAAAATGATGGGTCACCATGGATATTTTGATATAGGTGATACTCTCAGGACTGATATAGATAATGTTATATGACATTAGTAAAAGAAATCAACAATATGTCGCCACTCGTAAGGTTGAAGCAAAATACTGGGAAGATTTGAAAATATTAAATAGTTCCGGTTAATCAAAATGGAAATATAGGCTGAGAGATTCGGTTTAAGTATGATATTTAGTATTTTATAGTTTGGTAGGAAGATCATAATTCCGACGGTGTTAAACTATTTGCAGCCCTTTACAGAAATTACAAACGTTTTGACTTAATCCATATATAATCCACATAACATGCATCGATGACGCTAGCCGATATACGTCATGACGCATTGCTCTGTTGAAAAACGTCGTAGACTTCACTTGTTAAATCTTAAACAGGGTATGGAGTACTACCAGTAAAACGTCACTAATGAGTTCACGGTGTACAGGATACATCATTCACAAAGTATCCGGTCTGATAGTTGGAATAAATAAATGATGTGAATATGTGAGAAATTTATCACGCCGTTGTGCTAAAGGTGTGCTTTGACGTGCCTGGTCGGTGACCGGTGAAAAGGTATGATAGATTTTTTACGACAGGTCCCATATGTCAGTACCACCTAACGGCCATTTACTTCTATGAGATTGTCACATTGCAAAGATTCACAATGGACCTGTAGCATATTTATGTCTCTGGAATGTGGAGTTCATTACCTGTTCGCGGTGGGGCATGCCAAAAGTAGGCTCTTCACGATATCAGATGTCGTAAAAGTTAGCTTCGTTTTACCGATTTCGCTAAGGAAGCTGCCCCATATCCGTAAAGTGAGACAGCCAAATTACTTTTTCACAGACAGAGTCGACATTGTCAATGAATTTGTGGACCTACAAATGCATAGACATCGTTTAGCACGTTTGTGCTGCACTAAAGCAGTGTCGAAGTTGCATCATTTTCTTTTGGCACCAACTGCCAGTAGTTGAATAAATGGATATTTTCTCGCAGAATTATGAAGTCATCTTACAATACTGAACGATTATAAATAGACAAGGTCAGTCTGTCCGGAAGTGGATAAAAGGAACGATGACGCTAGACATAGAAATAGTAGATAATGATGTAACATTGCATCAAACGAATATGTCGATGGATGTAAGAAGGTGTAACAGATGTATGAATCTATTATATTCAAATGGATAGTTTGAAGTTTGGTCATTAGGGTTTGAATAGATTCTAAGTGGTATGTTTTGCCAAATGACACTATAGCATGTGTACGGAACAGGCGAAGGGACTATTGAAATCAGTTCATGCATGTCAGTCAATGACCTCATTGATATCCATTCATGCATGCCAGTCATGCCAATCAATTGTCAATCAATGTAATCAATTGTAGTGTGTGTGTTGACCAATAGGTGGCAGGTCTATGTATGTGTATCACCATGACTGCTGGTCTCAGGGGATCACCATACTGGTTGTTTGAGCAGACATCACAGTTACTGTTGACATTGAAAGTTGGTGAAAGTGTTGATTTTGGAGGAGTTAAAGTCGTAAGTATTTCAGGTACAGTCAAACCTCTTTTGAACGACCGCTCAAGGGAAATGTCAAAGGTGGTCATTTAAAGAGGTGGTCTCTTAAGAAAGGGCTGGGGGTCTGAGTGAGGTTATGAAAAAAACAAAGTATTTCTAACAATGACCAGGTATCATTGAGATTGTTATGTTTAGCTGCGTTTGTTGAAATTTCTTCATTAATATTTTAAGATTATACAATTCAGAAAAATAAAAGTTGAACTCAAACATTAATTGCGTCAAGGCATTTAAATGACCGTTGACTGAAATGCCATTTACTGTTAGGGAAAAAAATTCATGGTCGGTGGTCGTGTCAAGCAATTGGTAGTTTAATCAAGATAAAATATACAGGGGGCTTCTGAAAGTGATCGTTTACAGCAAGTGTTCATTTGTACAGGTTTGGCTGTAATTACGTTGGTTTGTAAAATTGTAATACATAGAGGTTTCAAGAAGAACTAGATCCTACACTTTGACTTCGTATAGTAACTTTAAGTGAGCTTTGAAGCTACTCTTGAGTTAGACAATCTCTATACCTTTATTGTTTAATACTATTGTTTCGCTATATGAGATAATACTTCGTGTGTTGCTATTGCTTCTTATATGCCTATTCATTATAGCTTTGCAGCAATAAGACAATACTTATGCTAGTCATTGTACATTGTATGATTAGTCATACTGTACTTTACTATTTTTGATATAAGAATTTTTGTTGTGGTTGTTTTCGATGTGTCAGCGACTTATTAGATTTTTTCTTATATTTTTGTAGATTGAACCCACATAAACATTTCATGATACCACATGATACCTGCATTGACACTGCGTGAGACATCTTCGTCATAGTTCTTAGTCACACCTAAGCTGCCGTACTATCTGGAGACAAAAGTGGTGTTCAAGTCAAGCTCCTTTGTTTCCTCTTCACTCCATCTCACAACTCAAACTTATTTGCTACAGTGTAGATTTACAGTCAACGTATGGTCGTTAGTGCTTGTTTTATGCATGCTACCTGCACATATGCGCTCACCTGTATTGCACCACAAAGCTATGAATACCAATGGCGATGACAGCATCATATCATAAAGTTGTTTTAATTACCTTTATGGCGCGATTGCCAGGTGAGTTACATTGTTCTTTTTACAACCTGTTATAAGTTTTAGTAGTTTCTGGAAAATAAAACTTCACCAAATGGAATCCTTGCAAACTGTACAATCATAAAGTAACGTAACTCCCTGGACTAAATACAAAAGACACCCAGGCATGCAACCACTCATTACAAATTGTCTAATAGCAATGAGCAAATTTGCATTTCAATTATTCTCAGAATCTAATATAATTCAATGAAATGTTGACGTTAACAATTCGCCTGTCTATGGGGATAATTAATTTTTGTGTTGTTTGTATTTTCGTTTGTTATGAAATGATTAAACTTGAGTTCGAACAATTATTTACGTAATTCATCTTCTATCTCAAACAATGTCATTTTTTCCAAGGCACGTGTCATCAAAATGATGAAAGGTTTTGCACAAGAAGCGTTGTCAACTTGGAGGTTGATTTATGTGTGCTTTGTCCTGAGTTGACAGTTTATGGGATATGAAGGACTAGATAGTTTATTGGGCTGGCAAAGTAAGCCAATTTCAAATATGGGACGAAGTAAACAAAAATGGAACTTTGGTTATTGTAACTTTCATCATAGTAGCCTAAGTCAATATATATATATATATATATATATATATATATATATATATATATATATATATATATATATATATATATATATATATATATATATATATAATATATATGTGTGTGTGTGTGTGTGCGTATAAATATACATGTAGATGCATGTATGTATGTGTCCCCAATAGATTCATACAGACAGATAGATTGACGTATCATGTAGGTATACCTCGCTGCTGAAGTTGATTTCCATTTTCCTTGGCTTTTTACTCCTGGCTTTTAATGTTAGATTTTTATTATAACTTTATTGTTCCATAAACATATAAGTAGACAGTACAAAGTGTAGTAGGTTATGATATATACAGCGGTACAGTTTCAACTTGTTGTTGGTGATCAGAGTACGATGTAGTATTTGTAATTGAAAGTATTTACATCTGGCATTTAATTTGCTTTGAATTGGTAGTAAGTAAAGGGGAGTGCTTTCCAGATTGCGAAGTATGTAGTAAACATGTTTTTTCCTGTTATTCGCTTGAGTTCTGGTAGTGTTATGGGGAGTCCCTCGTGATTGTAAAGGTCCTTGACATAGATGATATGCAATTTGAACAATGGGTTATTGAAAGGGATTTTTATCTTCGGGTTTCCCCATAGGAATTCATTTTCAATTACTGTGGTGTGAGTACTATTCAAAGATATAGACCATTTTTTGTAGGCCATGACTACACCTTTCCAGAGGGGATTTTGTATTGTGAGGTACAATTCTTGGTGGTAGTTTTCTCCTGTCTTTACCAGCCTATCGATTTTATTTTCTAGTGCAAAATTTATCCACTCAGAGTGTCCCATCAATGTCTTTCTTACCCATGTTAGTTTTAATGAAAAGTCAAATTCTACAATGTCTATCATGTTTAGTCCTCCCATGTCACAGTTAAGGTAAAGCGCTTTTTTGCTCAATTCGTGGCATTTGTCTTTCCACACGAAATTGATTAATAGGGTTTCTATTTGTTTTAGATATGTCATGGGAGGTGATGGGAGTGATTGAAGGACATGTATTATTTTGGATGATATGAGGCTTTTTGCAACACACATATGATACCCAGGGCTGTGAAGCAAGAGACCCAGTCAAGGTTGTTTTCTTTGCAGAACCTTCTATCCGTTTCCCGTATTGGACATTTTCCTTGGCTTTTAACCCTTGGCTTTTAATGTTAGAATGCCCACGTTATTGTATTATCATTTCTAAGATAATCGAATCATTCTGAATCTCTGATGGTTAAATTCCTACACTACGTGGGCAATATGCCCCTGAAAATCTAGCCATGGTTATGGTATCTCATGCAAGAGCTGATCCAATAACCAAATTGGTTGCTAGACCATGGTCGCCCAATTCGATATCGTCAATTTCACCATATTACATATAGATGATGGCTTTCTCCTTTCAAAAGATAAGATACATGTACTCATGGACTTACATTTCAAAATGGCTACGGGCATTTTGAGATGTAAGTACCTTGCTTTCTCAGTTATGGTAATCAAGTCGATAAGATCAATCGAAATGGAAATGGGTGGTCTTAATTGAAATGCATATATGTCTTTTAAAAAGAACATAGCTGTTGATTTAAGATATGCTAAATTCAAAGTGTGCTTTACTGTCTTTGTGAGGGGTTGGGCCTATTGACAGTAATTACATGTATGATAACGTAGCTTGTTAGTAATGTAGGGGACTTTGTAATTAAATCTAAAGGATTATCAAGGGCACATATAATTGTCCTTTTCCATTCATCGCCCTCATTTCAAATGGTGCCTTCATAGTGTAAAAACCACACAAGTTGTTCTTCAAAGATTCCATATATATTCTCATCCGAGTTATTCAATGTAGTAGGTTGTACAAGGGTGACTACAATTACAAATCAACACTAAGTAAGTGAAAACTACTCCCAACTATAGAGACGTGAAATTGATATCTAAGGATGTAAGAGAAATAGCAAGAAATAGATTCCAAATGAAAAGGCATAGGTATTATTAGATAAGCTCCTCAGAATCAGATCAGCAAAATGGTTTACCCATCAAAGTTTCACTTAAGTAAAATACTGTTTAAGATGATATTTGGAAACACACGAAAGTGCATCCCATTAGAGAATATTCTCAAATATAATTTAATCAAAAATATTCCTTCTAATGACGAACTTACCAGAAATAATTCCTATCTATTCCATATGCCAATACTTTAAGATAAAATTAAACCGTGTTTATCCCCCCTGCCACGACGCACTCTAAGATACATGGTGTGTCCATAATTGCATTGGAGAACACTGTGCCTGCACATATCCTGGGCAATTACCAGATGGATCTGCGCATTTGCCAAACATTGTCCATAGGTATATAAGGATATGTTCATAAGCAGACACTATCGATTTCAGACGAACCGGCGTTGCCTATGTACTCTCTATACTTGATAGCCTTCAACTCGAGAGAAACCATGGACTTGGAAACACTCTTATATAACCATCATCTATTTCGCATTGTTTATATGAGCCACAAACCAGACCTTTTTGTATTTACTTGTATAATATTGTGATTGTCTTTGCTATTGTCTTATGTGCCATGAAATGAATAAAAAAAACAGCATTTATTTGTGAAATCAAGAAAAAACACTTATATAACATGAAACACGTACACATACACAATCACATATGTTTAGCAAGGCGCAGACTACAGTCTATCTTAGATTTGGCAAGAGTATTTATTATCATTCAATTAATTGATGATTGTAAATCATTCAATTAATTACTTTTTCAGAAGATGATTTTGAGATTGCAACACAGGTGTTGGTAATAACATTCATCATTCTGACAGTGAAGTCTCTCATTTTATTTATTACAATGATTTTCACAATCATCCAATTTCATTTATGCTATACATCACTGAAACGGGTGTTTTGAGTCAACGGTAAGCATCTTCAACGAGTCGGCATAATGTTACCTTCATGTTGGACTTACCAAGTTTCGTGTTCAATAGTGTATACTTATAATCAGTATGACTTTTGTAAAGAAAAATTCACAGCAAATAAAAATACGACTAATAAGGTAGGGTATTTGTTGAATTAGTCCAATTTTGACGGGTGGACGGATGATGCTCTATGCGATGGTCACCCGGTTGCCTGGGCATAGATACGACCGCACGTCCATAACGTCACAGCTAACGTTTGCTTTGATAGCCAGTCATGTGGGCCATGAATATGCGTGTCTAATTATCTTGCCCGTAGGACCAGAGATGATGGGGCTACCAGTCGATCCCAGGCTGGAAGACGACCAGTCGACTGGTGCAGAAAGTGAATGCCGCTACAGCACCTACCAACTGTACAATAGCAGAGACGTCGGATGAACAAATTACAAAGGTACTCCGGAGAGGGTTTATTAGATCGTGCTCAGAATTATTCAGAAAAACAATTCAATCAACATCTGTTGAGTAGTAGTAGTAGTAGTAGTAGTAGTAGTAGCAGCAGCAGCAGCAATAGTGGGTATATCTATTAATGTATTCAAAGAATATGATATATAAATACTCGTATAAACACGTCATTAATTGAAGAACTAATACATAATCAAATTAGAATAGTATTTGAAAAGGAAGCAAACTTGCAAGAACATATGAAAAGCTGTTTAGAGATACTGTATGCAAGAGTTAACCCTTAACACTACTTTTTTCAAAATACTTTAATATTAATATTGAGATATCTTCTGCAGACTTGCGAATAAAGCAAAACATCCCTAGGTCCAATATGTCACGTGAAAGCCCCAACTCCTGCAGACAAGACATGTAAATGTGTGTCTGTGGAACAAGCCCGGTATAAGTAGAAGCGATCCACTTTGGAACAATTTGCTGAGCATACGAGATTGCGCAATGCGTAACAAACGGATTGTATAGAATATGTTCAGAAAAGATAGGCTCAAGAAATTGCTTCTCATTATCAGTAATTTGGAAATTTCTCACGTGACTCAGCATTCCAGCCCAGGTGTTGAAAGCAAAATTACATATGGTGGGCGAAAATAAACATTTTTGGGAAAAAGTGTCTTAGGCCCAACTGTGATCAATGGATTTGTAATATGATATAGTACAATGGATGTATAGCATCAGTAATGCTCAAGCAGAGAGAATATGAGTATAGTATTTCTTTCGCTTAGCTAGAGGCTGTTATTAGAAATGTGGGATAGTCTACATAGAAAGAATGCACGTAATACTTTGTACATGGTATAGGTATGGTAATCAAAACGGTGAATTAAGCAGGAAAATATTCATAACCAGGTAATTCCATCAATCGAATCTGCCGGGAAATCTAGCTAGAGACCAGGGATATGTACTTCATGGGCACAATGCAAGCCAAAAATACGTGTCTTTTTATTTGTTAGTGACAGTGCTGTCCTTTTAACTATGTTTTTCTCTAATTAGTTTATGTGCATGCAATGCGTTGCAAAACACACACATATGTATATATATATATATATATATATATATATATATATATATATATATATATATATATATATATATAATATATATATATGTATATATTTATATATATATATATATATATATATATATATATATATATATATATATATACATGTATATATATATATATATATATATATATATATATATATATATATATATATATATATATATATATATATATATATATATATATATATCGACCTTCCCGCAATATGGCAGGAGAAGTGACGAAAAATCAAATGAATTCAGAGAGAGGCGAGTGTTTTGGTTCGCCATCAGCTCTTTGTAAATGCACGTTGCCCCACGACGCTCTGAATAATAGTATCATCACAAAGCCGCTAAATCAGTATCCCATCTGAAGCTGATGTCCTGATAAGTATATACACAGACATCCAAGATTCATTTGACACTATCTATGTCCCAGATGGAGTCAGCTTAACGCATATGGGATGAGAGATATCCACGTAGACCGACTCTACGGTATTTAAAGAAAATGCCTGGGGGCTGTTGGCTACGGAAAGTGACTTAGCCTCGTAATGGCTATCTGATGACTACATTCTACTCTGTAAAGTCGTAAAACCAATCTACATCCAACTCCATGACATTTCGGCAGAGGAAATGGTTTTATCGCATGCCTACTTACAGGAAAAAGTCTCCGGACTCAGGAATGGAATAAATCCAATAGCTTCTCATCTAACGAAAACTGAACCATTCCACCACAGCTAGCCTGACTGTAGCTTCAGTCCGTGGGCGGAAACATGAATACCGTCGAGCAGATTGATCTATTCAGGAAAACACTCTTCTTTCTATTATCTAAGACACCTTATGCTTTTTATTCCAGTGTTAAAATTTGGACATTATACTTATATTTATTTATTTATTATTGGGTATTTTAACGAGAGGCAGATGTTTAATGATTAAGGAAATAATCAAGCTAAGGAAATACCTAATTGAATAATTAAACAATTGATTGAATAATCATTCAAGTAGTTAAATACGTATGGCAGTAAATCTGAATACTGTGAAGCAGATTGATTTTTTCAGGAAAACACTTGTATTTCTATTTCCTAAGACACGTAATGCTTTTTATTTCAGTGTTAAAATTGGTCATTATACTTATATTTCTTTAATTAAGTATTTTAACGAGATGCATATGTTCAATGATTACGAAAGTAATCAAACTAAGTAAATTACTAATTGAAAAATTAAATAATTGATTGAATAATCATTTAAACCGTTAAATACGTATGGCTGTAATTCTGAATACTGTGGAGCAGATACTGTCTACCTATGGAACCTAATTATCTTTGCGTAATATACATGGCATTGGTTGTGTTTTCTTCAACTACACCTTTCTACGTGCTAATAAATGTTACATTAAGAAGCAAATGCATTTATGCCACGCATAATGTGTATATCGGTGTACGGGACATTTATAACCTTAAATCTTAAAGACATCTACAGTACAGACATTTAATTCCTGCACCAGTCTACCGGACGTTTGCCGATGCCTGGTTGTATAAAATGCTATGCTTTAGACGTCAAGAAAATGATCCAAACACATCAATGATCCATGTAGCTTTCGAATCAAACATGTTACGTTCAGTTATAAGGTTATCCATACATCCATGGCAAGGAAACCGGGTGGCAATCGGGCATACAGTCGACTTTATAATGCCCGGGCTGCCCACGCATTTAGTGCAGGAATTAAATGCCGATGCTGTAAACGACCGGGTCCCATGTTACCACATGCACCAGAAAAAACGGGTTGCTTTACGCAATGCCCTTAGCATTATACTCTGATTACTTGATATCAAAAGTTCTTCCAGAAAAAGGTAGCCTTTAGCTTCTTATGATTTTGACCATACGTAAGGTTCGCACGGGATGACATTTTGTTTTGAGGTTACGTATTGTGCAAGTCAACATCTCCTAATGAGAGGAAATGTCTTTCCTTCATGGAGTGGCCTAGCGACTCCCTAGAAAACTAATCTCGCAGATCCAATTCTAGGAGATGATGGAAGGAAGTGTTAGGTTAACAATTGCGGCAGCAGTTTATTTCAGGCGGAGTCGGCTTTCGCCGGAAAGACGTCTTCATCTGGATATCAGATCCTACAAAAGTCGTCTGATTTGAATCTGGAACTTCGTTCAGTTATTTTTTCAGTCATATAAAGACTAATCATTGAAAGCTGTTAATGGCGGAGGAAACCAGAGTACCTGACGGACAATCCTCGCATAACCTCAAGTCTTCGACAACGTTTCTCATATTCTCTGAGAGGACTGCCCTGGTGGCCGAGTAGTCTAATGCGTTGCCATTGTCTGTTCGCCATGTCTCACTATTGCTTGGCTTCGATTGCCGACTGGGCAATGAGTCCATACTTACGTATTTCCTTCTTACTTTACTTTTGTAAGTTATTATTCATTGTGTTTTGTATTTGATATGATTTTGTACAATTGAGTACAGTCAATAAACATACAATACAATACAATTGTCAGTGACTTGGGTTAAGCGGTGTTTTTGACCGATAGTCCGTTATTCGCCAACCCTTACAACTGACCCTTCACGATTTGGCATAAATATGGCAGAAAAGTTAACATACTTTAAAGCCAGTTGTTAACCTTGGATGGTAGGCATTTAATAGTAACAGACATTAAGCAGTCCGTGCTCAACGCGTTTTACAACTTGGCTTTTAGGGTAGTATCCCATATAAGTCGTGTATGATAACGTATCTTGCATCTAACTGCACTTTATGTACGTAGAAAGAAATCACATACGGCAAAATGACTCAAGCAGAGAGAAAGATACAGAAGAGAAATAACCATCGGGTACTGCACATGTGCACTTCTTGCCCTCCTGCTAGGACCGTTCAATAAGGCAGGAATTAAACATCTTTACTGCATGTGTAGATAGGAACATAAAGTAGGAGGATCTTATGCTTTCGAGTAATCAGAAGAAGCATGTACGTGATTGCCTTTATAGTTATTCTATCGATACGATCTGGAGCGATTTGCATCTTAATTGTCACATTCGTCTACCTTGTTTACGTCCGTCTTTGAGACTGATCTACTTAACCACTCGACATCTAAAGTGTACACATGCACATGCACATCCTTCTGTCAAATATTTCTCAAAATATTGCTTTGTTAAGATACTTCCGCGTGTCAGAATATGTATACATATATCATCAAATAGAGATCTGATTGATGGAAATATGAAGAGGAATGTGGAACTCATCACGAACAAACAACTAAAAGTCACATAACTACCAACACATTGCTTTGTTTGAAGATATGTTTATGGCAGCCTATGTATACGTATAAACAGATATATACTGGGCAGACGGTGCCTTTGGGTTTATAGCGAGAGGTTAATGTCAAACGTTGATAGATTAAATGTCGGGAGAGTTGCATGCAGGCATGGTATTGTGGCTTGTCAAGAAAGGATAGGAGGCAGATTCTGATAAGAACCTGTCATATGTATATATACAAAAGAAACTGAACGAGCGGAAAAAAGCACCAACGCACGAAGTTTAGAAAGAAGGTTAGGAGGCAAGTATACATGTAGACTTGCATTTGCCAATACCACCATGAGCGCTCTGATACTCAAAAAATTACAGATGTCAAACGGTTGACGAATATTATGGACGTCCGTTTGCTGGCTGTCCGTTTGCTGTCCGTTTGCTGTCCGTTTGAGACTAATGTTCCTGTGCACTATTTGTGCACTGGAACATTGGTGCACAAATTGTCAACCGAACATTTGTGTACGAACGGTTGACGAATATTTTGGACGTCAGTTCGCTGTCCGTTTGTGCACAAACGGTTGACGAATATTTCGGACGTCTGTTTGTGCACAAACGGTTGACCGATATATCGGACTGAAAAGGAAAAGAAACTTCAATGATAATAACACTTAAGGAGAATGCAAACAATTATCACAGGAAAAAAGTCAAACATTGGTCCGATACCTTGGACAGCAAACGGTTGTCCGATGTTTTAGTGCACAAACGGTTGCATGGGTAGATTTATATCCGTTTGCTGTCCGAACATCAGACGTCCGTTTGCTGCCCTAAACTTTTTGCTGTGTAAAATGCAACATTTTGTGTCACGGGTATGGATAAAGCTAGGGGTTTCTATGGTAGAAGCGGGTCTCCAGTACATGTATATCCTGAGGACTGCCACTTAACTACCACACGCTAAATACTTTCCCTAAGTACTGCGATAAACCCTACTACATCCTAACCAAGGGCCTAGTACCGAAATATGGCAGGTCCGAGAGAGTCTTTGTAAGAAATGGAAATTCTTAATGCAGTTCCATTGGCACATCAGCTCAGTTTCATCTTGCAGTGGTCCGCTACTATTGGAATCTCTCTCTCTCTCTCTCTCTCTCTCTCTCTCTCTCTCTCTCTCTCTCTCTCTCTCTCTCTCTCTCTCTCTCTTACACACACACACACACTGCACGTCAACTTAAAGCACACACCCAGTGCTATCGATATCACAACTCGGCAAACAGCTTTTTGGAAGTGAGCGAGTTGCGGAGAAATGTGATCCCTCATTAAGCAGTTGACTGTTCACGGGCGTGACTAGCGATCCACAGTACGTGATAACGCACGCCTAAGCCGATAACTTGATACCGCGTCAAAGATTAGAAAAGAAACATATCGACAAAGCTTCATAAAGGCAAGGGTTGACCTTACAGTCTGGTGCCAGGAAAGGGGAATTTGACACCAGCGAGCTGGAAGAACAATACTTTGTGGTTCACGTCTAGGATAAGGTAGCCTGGCAATTTGTACGCTGTGGTAACACTTGGGAGATGTGCTGTCAGACGTATTATTTTTTTCTGAATTTCGTTTATCGTCACTTTGTCAATCATAACGAGGCTAAACCGTGTCTAGAGTAGAGTAGAGTAGAGTAAAGTCTAGAGTACCCGGGGAAAATAAAGCCTATCTCGAAGTCACTGGTAACTTTCGAAAATTCTCTGTTTATATATGTATATACATATATATATATATATATATATATATATATATATATATATATATATATATATATATATATATATATATATATATATATATACATATATATATATACATATATATATACATATATATATATACATATATATATATACATATATATATATATACATATATATATATATATATATATATATATATATATATATATATATATATATATATATATATATATATATATATATATATATATATATATCTTAAATTCTAAAATATATTTCTGATTGAAAAAGTATTTCAAGAGTTTACTCTATTTCGTTATCTTTTTGTAATTGAAATGAGCCCGATTCGGATGCTGAAAGACAGCGAGAAGCCAATGAAACACGTTAGACTGAATAACGTTAATGTTGTATTCCTGCTTATCAGTTGTGACTAGACGGACTGAAATGCACGTTTTACATATTCAATATAATGTATATGAATACACAATGACAGTTGTAGCATATCGCTTGTTTTTCATTTACGTTTTGATAGAACGGTACGAGCCGATACATTTTATGTTTGCAAGAATTTGGCATTTAGATACTTTTAAAAATATAAACTTGCACTTCAATTGAATATTTGAAAATATGATCAGACAGGTAGAATACCGTATGTAGAATGAACTATGTATGATCTAATGTGGGTTGATCCTGCACAAGTAGAGTATATGAGAAATGTCTCAGAGGATGCTTTAAATGGATTACTGGTAACATGAATAGTGACGGCCAATGATAAGACATATAAAACAATTGGTTTTGATTCAATGAGGCCAGCTATGTCTCTAGGCCCTGGCATGGTCCAAAACCGACCTGAACCACCAGTCGATCATTCGCAACTCAATGAATCACAGAGGCAACACAGGTTAACCACTTTTGCCCTGAGTCCTCTTGTAGTGTCGTTTGGATGTAATGATTGTTTTGAATTGTCTTGATCTGTTCCATACCAAATAATCAACAGCCGGCCATTCTTAACAGTATTGTATTTTATTCAATCCATTTATTACTTGTAAAATATTCCACCTTTTTCGTAGTGTCCTTTCAATCCTTTTCTGTCGACAATCATCTTCATGTTGTCTGGATTTTATGTTTATTTTGAAATTAACTTAAACGTGATAAAGCATAAATTTGCATCTATTCAACCCTTCCAAAGCTATGACTACTCTCACCCAAAGCACAAGAATGCATAGAACTTTGAAAACAATCTATAACTTGTCATGTTGGCATTCACTGGAAAGCTCTCGCTGAGTACTTTCAGATCAATACCGATGTGCCAGGATTTCAGTCATCTTTCAGGTTTTACGTCATATTGTATTGGCCAAACTTAAGCCACCAGCAGCATAAGGGAATGTTAAATGAGGGTGATTGGCTAGATTCTGATACAATTTCTCATTTATCTATTTTTCCAAAAATATGTTGTTCTAATTGTTATCACTACGATTATTTGTTGTGTTTTCGGGTTTATCATGCACCAGTAATTAACTTTGTCTGATCTTCACCCGATTCCTACCCTGCAATTTTGGCGTAAACAACTCTTTCCTGGCAGCTTACCATGAGTTAGCATACACTCAGCCTGTTCCCTACACTAACCTGTTTTCCCCTAATGGACTTGGCATTTCTGGGTTACTAGACATATTTTCCGAAATAGCACATTATTTGATAAGTTGTGCTCAAAGTTGCCAGACCATATGCGCACTCTAGGTGCAAATGGAATAAACAAGGAAAATGGCGTCTGATCACATGGTGATGGTTTTTGGCTGATTGGCAAAACGTCCGCTTTTCTTTACCAATTTCCCTTTCAGCCTCTCTAATCTTGGACATGCTATCATAGGAAATTTAACCCATTCGAGCTTGCCGCGCCGTACAGAACCCTGACATTATCAGAAAAATATTTCTAACTAAGACATCTTTTGGACTATATCCGAAGAGGAAATGTCTATCAGCAACCCGCCATCAATCCCCTTTGAAATATTTCGGGAAATGTAGATTTATTCCCGAGTTATTTCCGAAAGTATCAGAAAAGCAGACGATACCTGTGAGCGTCAATGAGATAAGAAGATTTCCTCGGGGAGCGATGACTGCCATTTAGAAGGAGCAGAAATTGGAACACAAGCCGGAGAAGAAAGACGTTCAGTAGCTGCAGGAATACTTCAACCTTTCTATTAAAGGATCGATAAATCAGAGGTATGGCTGGAGTTAAAGTCTGCAGGGAATACTCAATGGCCGCGTTCTCTTAACTATCGTTTCTGCTTGAGACAGGTAGTGATGATGGGTAATTTGTTTTCTGGGTAATAATCGTGAAGCGAGCTCTTCCCGCTCATGAATTACACACAGGAGGTAAAATAAACCCGTGGAAAAGCAGCGTCGGTGATCGTCCCGAACTGTGCGAGCGATAAGGAATGTGATTATGCAGATGAGAGGGGGCTGAGTGACAAAGAGTGTCTTATCTCCACAATGTATGCATAACTTAAGGAGTGCTTCCTGCCGCCGAGGAGAACGACCGCACGGGGAGGAGACATTATCACACACACTGTCACGTGTGCTCTTGCGGTTAGCCGACCTGGTCTAGTGGTATTTGTATTTGGAATTCCATTTATCGCCACGTTTTCGGCCAAATTAAAGCTCTACCGTATGAAGCAATTACACTTTACATCGAAATCTTCGTATGATTCTTTTTTTCCATTTCAAATTGTACCATTGTACATAAGGATTTTTCTTTCTTCCTGTGTATAAACAAGCAAGACGTGTAAGGAACAAACATATAGATTAATTAATTACAAGCAGCACAAGGTTAAATAACAGTTTTGTCAAGTACCAATACAGTCTCAATCCAATATACCGACCAAATCACATATTTCTACACAAGATGTCAAAAGAATATTTTCTTATGGATTGTACCATTTATGATGATACGAATCATTGTCAATAAAGATCCATACATACATTCGTTAATACTTGATGAGACCAAATTACTTTGAATTACTGAAAAAACAAGGCGCTAGTAATTTACTCGCCGAGCTCGAACGGATAGAGTACCCTTTGCCACCAGCGAGGTTATTGTTCTAAAATACTCTAGACTGATGGCGTTTTGAAAAGAAATGTCATATTGGATTGTGGCTGAGGAAGCAGTAATGGCCTGTACACAACCGGACTAACCTACGTAACCAGCACGTCATAAGTGCATGTATTTGTGTATCTTTTTGATTGCAACACAAGTAGCAAACACCTACAGAACACATTCATTTTAAGTACAAAGAAGGCCACGCATGCACCCATTGTACGGCAATAGCCACCTAGCATTGGCACCTCTAGTTTGATTGGTGAACCAACTATAGTCATTGGTGGTGTGCACGTCTGAAGAAAAGTACTTTTGGCGTTGATAATGGTGTGATTTAATGCATAGTAATAAGGGGATCGATTCTCTCACACGTCGTTATCCTTAAATGACCCTGGAAATGTCTTTTCTACCTGTGTGTAATATTCAACGACGGACACATTCAGGACTCAATGCATGGTAAAAGTGATTGTAATACGTCCATGTGTCTCCTTTGCCAAATGGAATTTGAAGAAAATCAGGCTCTTCTCAAGAAGAAATATAAAAATGTACAAACAAATGGGAACGCATGACTGGAGATACTGTCCTGCTGACCGCGTGGTCTAAGGCATTGCCACTGACTGCTGGCTGTCTCTCACCACTTCGGTTTTGAATTCCACCCGGGGCATGTGAGAAAGTTACCAGTGACTTGGGGTTAGGTGGTAGTTTTCGCCAGGTACTCCAGTTTCCTCCACCAGTTACGACTGGCTAGCCACGATTTAGCCGCATTATGGCAGAAAAAAGGGACGAAAAATTCCAAAGTCCAAGTCTTCCACCCCAAGTGGTGCTCTCCGAAATACTGGATTCATGCACGTGCTTCTTAATGTAGATTTCATATTACTTCGCCTATAAATAGAATAGGACTTTCCAGCGTTACAACCACTTTCCATTTAATTGATCA